>CAWUPE010000294.1:0-20533 GCA_963924145.1 Pyrausta purpuralis
TTGTGATAAAAATAATAGAATAAGGTCACATTCAAACCGTCCGAAAAAAGGTTTTTGTATCGTTCTCTGTCCATTATTTAGTTACTTATACTTTATTGCAAATAAGATAAGACACTAAGGAGTAATTCACACTGTAATTACTGAATTTCGAAATAATAATGAGTTCCCTTTAGATTCAGAATCATTTTATTTGCTTGAATTGTACATAATCATAATGATATAAAAATAAATAGTGATTTAATGTACTTAGATATTTGTTATGATAGCTGGTGATCTCAGGGCCAAATCCTAAATGGTCTTTGCAGAATACCAGTATTCGTGACGTGCTTCTGCCGCCTCTGATACATAGGTACCTTCGGAGCGAAGGCCATTTCAGTACCAATAATTGGTAAAATATTTTTTGGTACTGAATAAACGATTTTTTTTCTTTCTTTCAACCAAAGTTTGTACAAAAGGTGGACTTAACGGCATATGGCGTTCTCTACCAGTCCTGCCTTTGGACTAAGCAGAAATGATTGTAGTCGATGCGAAAAAGAATCAAAAGTAAGTACATAGTTTATATAAACAATCCATACTTAGATTTTATACATTGAAGTACAGACCAATACCTAATACAAAATGACTACTTAATCCATATTTGAAATATTCGTTGGTCAGTAATTGTCCTGCCTTCGACTCTGAGATTTAATTGACCATGTAGTATGCCCTGCTACGCGTCTATTCACTTCGCACACAGGTTTAGCGCAAGAAAGAGAAAGTAAATAACCCTCACTCCCTCCCACGCCTCACAGCACTGCCAGCCGCCTGTTGCTCATTCGTGTCCGTGCGCGCGCGCCGTTACAACGCACGCAGTAACCACAGTATAAAATCGTTAAGTTTTTATTTCGTGCTAAACGAAACTTACCTTATATATATATATTAATGATACGTATTATAAAGTATATTCATAAAGTGAATGTGAAGTAAAACGCACTACCCAGCGTGGCTGCACCATGCATGCTTTACGCTTCACGGCCGAGCTAGCACGCGATGCTAGCCAGTCTGCATTTTCCGCTCCCGAATCAATACGCGATATTGATCTGTAGCAAATACCGGCCGAGCTGACACGCGAGGTCAGCCAGTCCTAATTATCTAGATCATTTTTGATCTCAGCTGAGACTTTTGGTATGCGTTGCTTCCAATATCCTACCCTCATTTTCATTGCGAAAAAAGGGGAACAAGTTGAGTGAAGTAACAGCCAATTCGGCTTTAGTGCTAATAATAAATTACAGCCAAAGGCATTCATGCATAATTCCACATACTAAGCAGCGCTGACGATGCGCCATCATGGCCTCTAAGTATGAAGCAGCGGCCCTCGCTCGCACTCATCCGGCCCAACAGGCGCCTGCCTGGGTATGTTCTACCTGTGCGAACGCGACGGCCCATGATGCGCCGCGAATTACTTCGTAACGGTGATCTACCGTCACAATTCCAGCGTTATTTCAACGTTTCGCACTCGGAATCAGAATCCGACCAAAAAAAGGTATGTGTTTTTTATGAAAGCTTTGTTATATCACTTTAAAGCCGTACGTACATATGTACTTATTACAGGCTACCGTATTCCACTCGTGGCGAAACCACGACCGAACACTTGTCTCAGCCAATCTTTTGACAAATATTAAAACGGAGCATAATGTAAGCCATCACACTAACAAACAAAAATAGCAATAAAATAATACCAAGTACCTTTTCGTAAGTACCGAAAAATAGTGGTGGCAGATTTATTTCAAATCGAAATAAATTTTTATTTATTTTGTACATTTTTGCTCGGAAAAGTAAAATTGAGAGATTTAAAAACACTTTTACTGCCTAGACCTTAATCATAAATACACGTATTCTGCAACCTGCAGTACACGCTCTAATTTTTTTTCCCAAAGCTCTAAAATCGGTAGCATGACATCCCCTCCATAGCTCACGTAGTTATGGGTGGTTTTGGTCCTATATCCACCATTGATTACAACTCTTTTGTACTTATTTCTTGCCAATGGCTATAAAATTGTCTAATTAGACAATGCTATGGTAAACACAACATTGCTTAATAATACTACTTAACATATCGAAATTTAATAGATTGTGTAAAAAGATAACAATTTACTTTTTAGAAAGCAGTTTTTCTATATACATTTCTGCTTCTGCTTATACCTATAACTATTTAGCTTGTGGTTGGCCCTTTGATTATAAATAACAAGCAAGCAAGCTGTAAGCTTGCCCTAGTACGTACCAAAATATGGTTGGGTCCATATAAAAACCATTCCGTTTAAAAACCCCATTTTTTGCTTTTAATTTTAACAGCTATGATAAAAATGAGAATGAGCTTTGCTCAATACCTGGCATATGTATAATTCTGAATGGGTGGAAAATTTGACGTATTTAGTTTTGAAATCCAACTAAGATTTAATCAATTTCTCAATAAATAAATCGGTAAAGCTTAGATTTTATTTACCGACGCAATAACAACTAGCTGGAAACCGTGATTGTTTTGAAATTTATCTTATCAAATTTCGTAATCAATATAGTACTAACCGTCATATTAGATTTAATTAAGGTGTCCGCGGTATTCCATTGTTTTAGAGTTTATTACATTTTTAGAAAAATATGCTGTGACAGTGATACGCTTTTTTATGAATGCATTCATATAACCGTCGCAAAGTTCGGTACTTAATCTCGAGTCGAGAAAACTGTGTCCTTTATCTTTGGAAAAGTCAGCCACCGACCAGTAAAGATTGTGACAACCTTTGGTCACCTTAAATTAATTGACTTTTGTTTCTATGAGCTTGTTTTTTAACATATGCTACCACGATCACCACCGAAGAAAAGTTCAAATAAAATGTCATATTGTATGAAGAATCCGGCAGATAGCACTTACCAGAACTAATCAACACATTGTTAAATATACCGTAAGAATAGGTAGCTACAAAATTGAAACAAGTCCATTTTACGA
Source organism: Pyrausta purpuralis (assembly GCA_963924145.1). Taxonomy (NCBI): domain Eukaryota; kingdom Metazoa; phylum Arthropoda; class Insecta; order Lepidoptera; family Crambidae; genus Pyrausta; species Pyrausta purpuralis. The sequence continues at coordinate 2,981 of CAWUPE010000294.1, forward strand.
AAATAATGCCTTTTTTGTTTTTTATGGATATGCAATAACAAAGCATATTAATTGGTATAATTTAATTTTCTCAAGTATAATATTATTTTATTTCATATTCTTGGGTTATTTTTATTTACCATGTGCCACATGCCACACGTAAAACGTAGGGACCTTTAAGGTGAGATAAATACAAGACATGTTTTTTTACTACACAAATACTACTATCGATATTTATTTTAACAAAAGGCAATTATTATATATTAAAAAAAAAACTGGCGTATCCTAAATGCAATGCTGCATTAGACCCAAATTGCACTACAATTATCTAATTCGAGTTATTGGAAATATAAACCATGTTAATTTTCCTACTATTTATTCTGTGATTTAAGAATAAACTACATCAAGTAAATATTTTCTCTAACCATCAGTTTTTTTCCACCCAATTACATTCATCCACTCCACAACAATCTTCCCCAGAAAGCCACAAGTTACTAAGGAACGATTCTTTGGAAACGTTGCTCCAATTAGTAATAAAATAGATTCTTATAATATGAACTTTATCGTCTGATGTTTAAAGTATTCGATAAACTGTGTTTAATGAATTTTCAAAGGACATTTTATCTTAATATTCACCAGTTACTAAGGTATGGTTGAACAATTGTAGAATTAAAATTAATAACAAAACAGGTCTAGTGGCACGATAGTCCGGCCCGCCTCCTAGTTACAAAAAAAAATGTTTTTTTTTTCTTAAAGGACTTTCCCTTCACTCTTACGTCAGAGGACGTCATGTGATACGACAATTCATTAAAATTTGAGTCAATTAATTATTGTAAACCAAATAATTCTTGTTTTTATGAACCATATATAAGAATGTTTTTAAATATGTATGAAACCAGTCTACCTTGGGATCTCGATATGACAAAGGTACTTGTATACGATATCAGTTTATTTTTAGATTTTTTGTTCAAATAGGTACCCTAATTCTGAATCATAATCAGATTTTTTCTGACACTGCTCATAATATTGAAACAAGTCAATATTTGTCAAACTTAAATATATATATATATATATATATATATATATATATATTATAGTTAAATAAATAAAAAACTCATAGTATAGAATATTTACTATAATCCTTAAAAGTTATCCAGGCAATAAAATTAAGAGTAAATTTACAACGAGAAATCTGACCATGAGCCGACTATCGAATACTCGGCGAACATTCCTAGTCGATTAGTCGAATATTAGATAAACGTATTTGGCCGGGGCCGGGTAGTACCAAAACTTCTGTCGGAGAAATTATTTGCGGTCGTTTGCCCTTATAAAGTCACAAAGCTCTCAGAAGCCGTTTCTTAAAGCATTTCTGAAGAAGATTGTATATTGTATATTGATTGATATAGTTACTTTTCAGTAACTAAAATACTTATTGAATTTTTAATTATATATAAATAAATAAAAAATCATTACTTACCTACTTACCCATGCCTTAAAATTTCTGATATCGATAATATTTCAAAGCCATTGAATTTTCGTATTCTTTTGGTAACTCAGCAAATAATCATACAGCAATGCTATATGATTATTTGCTATAATAGCATTGATAGACACCTGTGAATGTTTCATGATCTTAAGAGAATTTCATTCCTTATAATAAATAAATCAATCAATTGCTTTTATATCAATCATCTAACACTTTTTATAACCAAATGTTTTCTCAGGTATTCGAAATTTAAATGTATAAAATATTATTTATATGTTTGGTATTCGGACGTATATCTTTAAAAGAGTCACATTAATACCTAAATATCCCATACTAAAAAGCAATAGAATATCATGTATGTATTTCAAATCTATAATTATGAAATATGTTAAAAAATTGCAAGACAAGATAACGATTTGTCAGACTTACCTTCCAGCCCGTTACCTTATCAAAGATAATGCGTTTATTAAAAAGTGTTTTCTGTATGTAGCTTTCCTCGTAATAAAATTATCATTTGTTTTACGTGCCAAATTCAGTGTGTAAAACTATAAAATTCGCAAACCGTCTCAGCTCAACAATACGTATTCCGTAATGTTTGTTATTTATATAACACGCCACAATAAAAATAAGAAATAAAACTATTTCAGTTTCAGATTACTAAAATAAATAAATTATATATTTTTAGTTAATCATTAAAAAAAATAAAAAAATAAAAACTCACAAATATCTTCTTTCTTCCTAGTAAAAATATATGTTTATAGTAGAAAGTTTTAACTTATCATACATCCATTCTTTTTTAGTAATAGTAGTACATCTAAATGTCAAAGATGGTGACGTGAACAATAAATTGTTATTTAATATGATCGTTCTAATGATCAAACACTAACAGAGATGTCTTATTCTGTTGTAACAACATTGATTTTACTCCGAACATCTACATGGTCAATTAAATCTCAGAGTCGAAGGCAGGACAATTGGATGATCAAACGAACTTACCTTAAGTGAAGTTCGATCCAAATTGTCCTGACTTCGACGAAGAGATTTAAGGTCCCACCCTTCCCAATTCCCGTGTACGTTTTTTATGCAAAAATAATCGTCACCCATACCATAAGTATAATCAATGTTGTACATCTCATACATCGGTCTCCTTGCTCTGAAATGAATGAGCGACAGGCGGCTGGCAGTGCTGTGAGGCGTGGGAGGGAGTGAGGTTATTTACTTTCTCTTTCTTGCGCTAAACCTGTGTGCGAGTGAATAGACGCGTAGCAGGGCATACTACATGGTCAATTAAATCTCTTCGTCGAAGTCAGGACAATTTGGATCGAACTTCACTTAAGGTAAGTTCGTTTGATCATCCAATTAATAATTTGTCTATTGTTTACAACAAGTTGTTAGCTATGCCAAGGAAATATTGTGTCGCAAATACGACGACAAGATTATGACGCATTCTTTGATATTTAAATTTCGAATAATAAAACCGTTCGAATGAGTTGATGACAAGTGGCGTCAACTTATGTGGCATGACATTAATTCGTATCAGATCCATACGAGAATCTATACTAATATTATAAAGCTGAAGAGTTTGTTTGTTTGTTTGAACGCGCTAATCTCAAAAACTACTGGCCCGATTTGAAAAATATTTTTACGTTGGATAGTCCATTTATCGAGGAAGGCTTTGGTCTATATTACATAAAGATACAACTCATAAGACCACAGCAGAAATGAAAAATGTTGCAAAAACGGGAGAAAGATATTCCTTTTGAGAGCTTCCGCTGCATACGCTGCGGAAACCGCTTAAGTTACACAAAAATCATGTGTGACAGGATTGTTCAACATTAAGAGTTCTATAATAAAGTCCGCGACAGCATATGTCTATCTTTTATGGTTGACTTACTTACTTGAAATCAAATGATATAAAGTTGCCCTTTATATCATTTGATTTCAATAAATATCTTAGGAGCTATCACAGTTTTAACATAACTCCGCACCAAAATAATGTTCGCAGCTTAAGTACAACGTGCGCTTGCGCTAATATATTATAAAGCTGAAGAGTTTGTTTGTTTGAACGCGCTTATCTCAGGAACTGCTGGACCGATTTGAAAAAATATTTCTGTGTTGGATAGCTAATTTATCGAGAAAGGCTTTAGCATATAAAACATGACGTTGCGACGGGAAGGGAGGGAGCAAACTTAAAACGCACGGACGAAGTGGCGGGGGACCGCTAGTCGAATATAAAAGTAAGTAGTTCAATGATGGTAACATAGATTTATAGTTTATTACACAAACGCTACTACCAGAATTGTATTCTTTAATAAACAAGCCGAGCCTAAGGTATCCCAAAAAGTAAACTTTCTCCATAAATAATCCTAAACCACTTTACCAAGTGGAACAAAATTGTGCCTCGTAGCCGTGTGTCAGTGGGCGAACTAACCGCAAAATAAAATAAGCCGGAGGCAAAACAATAAAGAAGTGCTTTATAATACCATTTTTCATTTATTATTACGCTGTAGGAACACGCATTGCAGGAGTTTGCGACGGCAGCGCCAAAACGGGACTGTTAAGTAGCTACGAGGGATTTAGGAGTTGGAAATATGCGTTTTATAATAATAACAACAGTTTTAATATGCGATTTTTTAATAGGAATCACGGAATTTCTTTTCCTACAGAAACTAAACATCATATTGTTTTATTATTTATCATCTAAGATGCCTAAGGACTCCTACTGCTGAATATAGTTTTTCATTGTATTATTTTATAACGTACAGTTAGCATCTATTAACGACGCGTTTGGTGTACATGAAACTAAAACCCAAAAAATTTTTTTAGTTAAACCTATACGTGTTGGGTGTCTATAGATAGGTCTTTCAAAATGACATTGAGGTTTCTAAAACCGTTTTCTTTTAAAGTCTAACGTTTCACAACTAGAAGCTTCCAAAGTGGTAAAATGGACGTCGCCCCCCCCCCCCCCCCCCCAACTAATTTCTAAACTAAGCAAGTGAAAATTTTGAAAAAAAAAATATAATGTAGACCTTAACAAATACTTTCAACGAAAATTGGTTTGGTGTAGTGCCAGCCGTCACGGGTTTGAATCTCGCAAAGGGTAAATATTCTTGTTTGATGAACAGAACATATGTACGTAAGTCATGGATGTAACCAAATTACTTTTTGGTTAGTAAGTCTATGGTAACGTAACTTGTGTCTGAAAACATAGAAACCTGTGACAAAGGTAAAATATTATTTCATATTAAAAATATTTGGTGATTTTAACATTCAATAAATTTATAAGGAATATACTTTGGTTACACTAAGGGTTTGCGGACTTGACCACTTACAACACCAAAAAAACTGTATTCGAAAATTTTACTCTCTGGAATAATAATATCACTCTTTGATTATAAAGATTGTCATTTGTTTTGTAGTTATGGTGCCCATTTAAAGTTTTAAATGACATATAGATAAAATTGGTGTTTACGGGAGTTCATTAACCATTTTCAAATGGCTTGAATGAGAAACTAAATCAAACAATAGTACCTAAAAAAAAATAGATGTTGAATTAATAAAGTAATGATTAGGACGGATTGGATTGGTATGTTAGAAAAAAAAAAAAGTCAAGCCTATGAGGGACTTGACGAGAATATAAGGATTCCGTTTTTTGCCATTCGGCTACGCAACCCTAAAAATGGCACATCATCATCATCATCATTATCAGCCAAAGGACATCCACTGCTGAACATAGGCCTCCCCCACGGCTTTCCACAGCGACCGATTACTAGCGGTCTGCATCTGGATGCATCAAACTGGTTTGATCCTGCAATCTTTATAAGGTCGTCTGTCCATCCTGTTGGTGGACGTCCTACGCTGCGTCTTTGGTCGAAGGATCTCCAATCTAGAACTTTCCTGCCCCAACGGCCATCAGTTCTTCGTTCTATGTGCCCTGCCCATTGCCACTTGAGCTTACTGATTTTAAGGCTATGTCCGTTACCTTAGTTCTTCTACGTAGGTTCTCCTCATTTCTGATTCGATCACGTAGAGAAACACCCAGCATAAGCAAAACAGCAGCAATAAAGCTGGATTTACCATTTATTTCAATAAATGGTAAATCCAGCTTTATTACTAAAAATAACTCAAATTCCTTTAAAATTTTCTGTAATTTGTGTCTGTAATAACGAATTATTTCATTTTTAATCTTGGCTGTTGGCCGATCTAATTCGCGCCTTAACGTCGTATGAAACCCGTGTGCCTGTGACCATAATATACGCGGCTTTCTTATCGCCTTGTATATAATGGTCAACTTAGCACACTTGTATCATAATGTACTATTAGAGTACACTTATATGTATTAAGTGTTTATGAGAGGCGCCCCCTGTCATGATCGTAGTCTGGTATTCAAAATACAGGGGAAAAAAACCTTACGTGGAAACCACGATAATCGGTGTGTTCTTGCCTAGCACATATTTATTTATATTATTTAAATATCTTTTTTATGTACCTTTGTTTTTTATCTTTTATGTATCTTTGGTAAAGATATAATGAATTGTGTAATGTAAAACTTTTCGTATAGAACTAATATTCAATTGTCTTTGTTTCCATTTATTACTTTAGCTTCAAAGCCGACACGTATAGTTTTTCTATATATTTTTTCAGCATAAAAATGCAATATTCTTTTGACTAAAACATTCTGTTCCCACGCCAAATAACGGAACTTTGGCATACTATAAACACAACTACTATCGTCAATAGAAAGGAAATTGTACCATATAAAAAACAGGGTATATTTTTGTAGAACTCCAGATAGTTTTGTATAGAAGTCGGTGTCACCTTTTGGGAAGCACTCAATATGATAGGTGAAGACAAACGTAACTTTGCTGCCAAAATACTTGATGTTTTCCAAAACGACTCTTGTTGCATACGACATAAAGATCAATGTACTAATACAGGGTGTCTTGAAACAAATTGAGATTGAAATCTTCGGACCATTTTTATACGAATGCGTAGTACCTTCATACGAACATCATACTTTACTTTAGCGCCAAACCTATTGCTTTTCTTTTTTTTTCGAAGGAGTACTAAATTTTTATTTTACTTAATTAACTAAGGTATATCAAAATATAAATCAGTGTTACTCATACTCTTTAGTTATTATTTGCGTTAAAATCTGTTTTGCTGTGAAATGGTTAATTAAAAATATTTAAAAATACATTTATTGATATTTTTTAACAAAATTAAACAAACCAGCAATGTAAAGTAAAAGTAAAGTATGCCTGTAACATCTCACTGCTGGGCAAAGGCCTTACCTCTATGAGGTAGTTTGAGCCATACTCCATCACGCGGGCTCAGTGCGGGTTGGTGGAGGGAACCAGCAATGTATTGTAATCAAATGAGACCAGACATAGAACTTGACATTGTCATTCATTAACTACAACGAGTAGCAATTTCGATATACATTGAAAAGGAATTTTAACTTTGGATAGATATTACCTTGAGTTAAAGCATTTAAGTGCACTACGATCAGAGCAAAGTAGATACGTATACTCTGTAGAATCATTGATTGAAAATTTTGGTCCTAACCTAACACACACACTGTATATCTGTCTAGTTATTTTTTTGGTATTCTCAAAAAATCCTATATAATAAATCATTTAAAGTCTTTTGAGCTCTGGATAACATAGCATCATAACGTCTTACATTGGAATTTTCTAGAGATATTCCGAAGTTATTCTAAGTGGTTACTTTCATAAAATGAAATAAATATTTTAAAGGTTGCTTGGAATAATATAACGTACTCTGGGGGAATAAACGCATTAGAAAACGCAAAGAGAAGGATCTCGTAAGGAACTCTGCCAGAAATTTCATTCAATTGGCCTCAAGAAATATCTTATTGTTGTATTTCACGTAAAGTAATGCACATTATTTTGTATCTTCATGTCACGTAAATTATAAAACCGGCCTTGTGCGAGTCGTACTCGCGCACTGAGGGTTCCATGCCAATTTTTAACTGAATTAGGGAATCCACTCACTTCCACTCAGCATAAATACCACAATACTTTATTGACAGCATATATAACTATGTTTTTCACAGTGTCTGTTAATGAACAAAGTTATGTTTGCTGTTGTTGAAAATGGGCTACGTATATCTCAAAACTACCAGTTCGATCCCGTCATAACCAATTTTTGCGGAAAGTAATAGGTTTGACTACATTTTTTTTCCTGCTTTAGCTTCATGTATGGGAGATCCCTAAATATATAATTTAATTTTTATGTTTTGTATAAGAATCGTAATGCGCTTAACAGTATTCATCTTCCTGCCAAATTTCTACAGTGTGATGCTTATAGTTACAGAATAAAGTAACTGTGACATACGGACGGACAGACGGATAGAGTTAACGAAACTATAAGGGTTCAGTTTTTTGCCTTTCGGCTACGGAACCCAAAAAAGTACTGCAAGGCATTATCGTGCTGTCTTAAACAATGATTAGCTAGAATTTAGAGTATTTAATGAGAGGGTGCCTTTCTCTGGTATGATGAATAGATAAATTTACCGAAAAACCAACTTTAATTAACTTCGTTGCTCATTCATAAAGATGAAATAAGAAACCAAAAATTTTCGCACGGGCGGGACTTGAACCAGCAACCTTTTGGCAAACCGGGCCAAACGCTCTTACCAATTGAGCTACCGTGCTGTCAGTCCGACCCTGCGAAATTTGTGGTTTCTTACGAAAACGTCAATTGCGTGACGCTTAGCGCCATCTAGCCGTCTGTTTATGAAACAGATGGCCCACGCAGTTATTCTTTACAGAATAAATTCAACTTGGAAATTGATGTCGCTTCGCTATCTAATGCTTTAAGAATGTTTTTTTTTAACACTCACAGTGTCATTTTTTGTATTCATAAAGATGAAATAAGAAACCAAAAATTTTCGCACGGGCGGGACTTGAACCAGCAACCTTTTGGCAAACCGGGCCAAACGCTCTTACCAATTGAGCTACCGTGCTGTCAGTCCGACCCTGCGAAATTTGTGGTTTCTTACGAAAACGTCAATTGCGTGACGCTTAGCGCCATCTAGCCGTCTGTTTATGAAACAGATGGCCCAAGCAGTTATTCTTTACAGAATAAATTCAACTTGGAAATTGATGTCGCTTCGCTATCTAATGCTTTTAAAATGTTTTTTTTTTTTTTTTTAACACTCACAGTGTCATTTTTTGTATTCATAAAGATGAAATAAGAAACCAAAAATTTTCGCACGGGCGGGACTTGAACCAGCAACCTTTTGGCAAACCGGGCCAAACGCTCTTACCAATTGAGCTACCGTGCTCTCAGTCCGACCCTGCGAAATTTGTGGTTTCTTACGAAAACGTCAATTGCGTGACGCTTAGCGCCATCTAGCCGTCTGTTTATGAAACAGATGGCCCAAGCAGTTATTCTTTACAGAATAAATTCAACTTGGAAATTGATGTCGCTTCGCTATCTAATGCTTTTAGAATGTTTTTTTTTTTTAACACTCACAGTGTCATTTTTTGTATTCATAAAGATGAAATAAGAAACCAAAAATTTTCGCACGGGCGGGACTTGAACCAGCAACCTTTTGGCAAACCGGGCCAAACGCTCTTACCAATTGAGCTACCGTGCTGTCAGTCCGACCCTGCGAAATTTGTGGTTTCTTACGAAAACGTCAATTGCGTGACGCTTAGCGCCATCTAGCCGTCTGTTTATGAAACAGATGGCCCAAGCAATTTTTGGTTTCTTATTTCATCTTTATGAATACAAAAAATGACACTGTGAGTGTTAAAAAAAAAAACATTCTAAAAGCATTAGATAGCGAAGCGACATCAATTTCCAAGTTGAATTTATTCTGTAAAGAATAACTGCTTGGGCCATCTGTTTCATAAACAGACGGCTAGATGGCGCTAAGCGTCACGGAATTGACGTTTTCGTAAGAAACCACAAATTTCGCAGGGTCGGACTGACAGCACGGTAGCTCAATTGGTAAGAGCGTTTGGCCCGGTTTGCCAAAAGGTTGCTGGTTCAAGTCCCGCCCGTGCGAAAATTTTTGGTTTCTTATTTCATCTTTATGAATACAAAAAATGACACTGTGAGTGTTAAAAAAAAAAACATTCTAAAAGCATTAGATAGCGAAGCGACATCAATTTTCAAGTTGAATTTATTCTGTAAAGAATAACTGCTTGGGCCATCTGTTTCATAAACAGACGGCTAGATGGCGCTAAGCGTCACGCAATTGACGTTTTCGTAAGAAACCACAAATTTCGCAGGGTCGGACTGACAGCACGGTAGCTCAATTGGTAAGAGCGTTTGGCCCGGTTTGCCAAAAGGTTGCTGGTTCAAGTCCCGCCCGTGCGAAAATTTTTGGTTTCTTATTTCATCTTTATGAATACAAAAAAAATGACACTGTGAGTGTTAAAAAAAAAAACATTCTAAAAGCATTCGTTGCTCATTTCAAACAGGTTCCCGAAAAGGTCCTTGAAACTCCGAAACAACAGACCCAAAGGTGACAATGACAAACGGTGAATAGAAACGCAAAAATTACAATTGCAACTCCGTAAACTCGTAAATTACAGCCCTTAATCCGAACCAAATGATTACTGCGGTGCTGTCAAAACAATTCGTTCGGCCATTATCTCTTTGACCTATTTCCTCTCTTGAACGACTTTTAAATTAAACCCGTTAGAGTTTGGGGATGAATTATTTAATAATTGCATAGCACAAGATCTTTCAATTGAATAGCACAAGTCATTTTGTTTTTATGAATGAAGGAGGGTCATCAAATTTCGGTAATAATTAAGGGTTTAATAAATTGATGATTAAAACTAAAAATCAACTAGATTATCAGAGTCGCTTGCTTTGAAATATCCTAAATATTTTTATTTTTTAAACCCGAACCCACAAACGTGGTGCTCGTAGCGCAGTAGTAGCAGCGCTTTGGTAGTGATACCGAAGTGAAGCAACCTACGGTGCGGTCGTGTTTGGATGGGTGACCATTCGACCATATAAGTGACGTACATCACGAGCATGTCCGTGCTACAGAAGGCACGTTAAGCCGTTGGTCCCAACTAATATCAGTTGGTATTAGTCGTTAAGCCGAGGTACCCGCACTGAGCCCGCGTGGTGGAGTATGGATCAAACTACCTCATAGTTGAGGTAAGGCCTTTGCCCAGCAGTGGGCTGTTACAGGGTAACTTTGCAACGCACAAAGAAAAGGCTGTTATGAGTTTGAAGTTTTTAATTTAATTTATTGCTTCTCAAAATATACAGAATAAAAATTAAAATTCACATCTGTCAAACTGCACAGCTATTTTGTCGGCAGTTCTTACGTATCTGTCTGCGTATGTAATTTCTCAGCTCCTAAACGGATGAACCGATTTTCGTAAAGGTTTGTTGTGTTATAGATAATTTTAACCCGAGTGGTCTTAGCATTGCCTTTTAAAAATCTGTTAAGCCGTTTGAAGATTATTAGCGCTTTTCTAGTTGATGAGGGGATCTGACTTACTTCTTTATATTACATTTTAAAGTTTTTAATTTTTCATTAAATTTTATAACTAATTCGCGTACATAATTTCCAACTTTGTAGTTTGAGATTCCTAAGAAGGCTATAATTTGGATACAGGTATTAATCGACGATATAAATTACTTCAGGAATGTATTTGTACTCTTTAGTACTTTAAGTGATGTGTCACTTTACGGCTTTAACAGATTATTGCCGTAACAGACTCACTGGTGCCGCCGTAAATGGCTGCCACTTCGCATAAAAATCTCTTGACATTATCAGAAAATCCCCTAATCTTCAATTACGCGGGAAAAACAGTCACTCCATTTTATGGCTACCTATGGGATAATTGAAACCGATTCAGTTTTGTACGAGGTAATTCCTTGAAATAGCCGAATTTATAGCGAAAAGTCTGCTGCAAAGCCGGGAGTGCAGTGAGAGCAAAAAATAAGAGCAAATTTTGTACGTTTACAAACGTAGAGACATCACTTCGATGTTATCTAGCTTTGAAGCTTAAAATAAAAATAACGTTTTTTAATTACTTTTAAAATGTAACTTATAACATAAACAAGAGTCGATTTCACCAATGTCAAATAAGGAATATTATAGAAAAGTATTTATGTAAGTTTATGTAGTTCATTCATCATGTTAGTTTATTTATGTTATTTTACGCCTCAACTGTTCTCATCCAATGGTTGACTGGTAGAGAATGCTTTAAAGCATTAAGTCCGCAATTTATACTTCATTTTGTTTGTGCAATAAAGAATATATGAAAAAAAACCTTGAATACAATAAAAAATGCCTTATTACGATAATGGCATTTTAAAATCGGTCGTTTTATACCTATTAATCCTATCTAATGTTGCTAAAATTGACTCGAAATCCATAAGATACGCGATATTGTTATCTGAACTTAAATTGCTTTAGAGCAGTAGCTGTAAAGCTTACCATTGGTGGGCAAAGGCGTCCCCAAACTTTTTCAGTGGTCTGAGTCTACAGTCAGCCAGTCTTTACAAATCTTGTGTCCGGAAACTATCAAAAGTTTATTATTAAGGGCTGTATAAGGTCAAATCTTTTGAATTGATAATATTTAAACTGTCTCTTTAGAACCATCATAGAAACAGGGCACTATCACTATTTTTTGGAAGATCGAGATTTTTTTCTCCTACAAAGAAAATATCATTTTATAAAACAGTACCCTGACAATTTTTAAAGTTATCTAAGTCATCGGCTTCGCCTTTCTTATTTCAATGCCCAATTCTTTCATTTATATATTTTTCATTTTCCCTTTACCTTAATTATTAAAAAAATCTATATTTGCACAAAATAAAACCTTAATCTCTAATTTTCCCAAAAACTAGCATATGAAAACCCAAAGTGTATTCTACCAAAAATGATTAATTTTTGTTCTAAATCGGCCTATTAAAAAATATCACTTAAAACGAGATAACCTCATGTTATAACGTAAGAGTTCGATAAGGTTTAAAACACATACAATTTCTTGAGGATAAATGATTGTAAGCACTTGTGAGTTTACACGATAAAACATTTCTACGCTTTTCGCTTCACTCCAAGCTCTCATTAAGTAAATGAAGAAAGGTTTAAGCTCAGTCTGATTAGTTTCGGACTTTTCAGCCTAAAAGTTCGAGCGCCCGAATCGTGGTGTTTGAATACTTTAAAAATGTTTTCGTGGCTTTTAACGGCTTTTTCTAAATAAAGCCTTCTTTGATCTGACTGATTGAGAAATAGGTAAACCAAAACAATTTCGACTAATGGCAAGCTTGAGTGGATTCTTTATTTTGAGCCAAATTCAAGATTTGAAAGAGAAAAAAAACAATAGCCCTTCCTCAAAAGACAAGTAATCTTAGTTATTACTATATTAAACTTGATTGCATTTTTATTTAATATTACTTGAATGAATCAAGAATATTTCAAAATAGTTTACTAAATTGGTGCAATAAGTCTTAAAATAAATATATTATCCGGTATTCAATGTTACACAAACAAGGTAATGTTATTTACAAGATGACCCGTTTGCAGTGACCCGCAAAAACCGATACTGGTTTTTAGCTGATCCAGGTTTATCATTGAACTAAAACGTAGGAACACAGTGCGCTGCTTTATCTCTTAGTGCAAGCGATATAGACGTGTCAGCGACAGAAGGCAGTTGAAGGACAACCGAACGTGCAATAAACTGCTGTGAGAACACACCAGTACCATGAGTTTGCGACGTTTTTACTCGTTAGCGATGACGTAAAAAAAGTCTATGGAAAATTACACATTGCCTCTAGCGGTCACTGACAGAACTAAAATTTTCCATACAAAAAGTGACGTCGCTATGGAGTAAAACCGTAATCGCTAGCGAGTAAACTCATGGTAACGGTACAATTATTTTTGCGGGATCCTTTAATCGAGTGATCTTGCAGAACTGGTTCGGTCTGAAACGGCCCTTGCTGCTTTGGTATTTTATTTCATAAGACCAGGTACTTAAAAATCAAAGTTTTTCATAAACTGAACTAAATATTTATCTTGCTCTCATAACATTAATAAATAAATAAAATTGTAAAAAAAACTGATAGAGATCACGTCGCATCACCGAGGCCACTCTTTTGCGTACCTGTGATTGTGTTAAAACAATGAACTTTAGCCTCCGAAAACATTTCTGATGCGCTGCATACCTTCATCAAACTACAGAACCTCGGTATAGATAGCCCCATCAGCATTCTCAGTTTTTTATTGTACTGAATGCGTCGAGCATTCAACACTTTTTAGTATAGTAAGTCCACAGGCTGCTGGTGTAGAATGCTTGACAGTACGTGTTAGTCTGTCCTGATATAACACCTAATCGACAAGGCTCTATAATCTCGTTCCATATTCTCATCTTCAGTGCTTATCAAGTGAAGTGAGGGTGGCAGAAGAAATTTCGGGCCACTTGTGCAGATGATTCCGAAGTGTACCAGTTTATTCGTGACCACGGCAGTTGCAACACAGCTAAAACGTCGAGCAGTGAGTAATAGTATTACTCATCAGTTTTCATACGCGTTTAGACCCATCATGTATAATACTTATTGCAACATTGCTTGCTTAAACCGGCAACTTTTGCAATGTTAGAGAACCATACAATTTTTATAAACTATTACCTAATTATTAATATTAAAATATAATAATGGCAACTTAAGCAATAATGCTTCCATATTCAAACGGCAATGTTGGCGGCATATCAGTACCTAGGTGAAATTTAGCGTTTATCTCTCTAGCTGACTTTTAAGCCTAATGTCTCCCGGCCCTTAAAAGTCGTCGTTTTTCGCGACAAACTCGGAAAACCGCGCCCTAAGTGGATACACTAAGCCCAACACACATTTGTACAGAATATATTTTACGAGGATGAATTTAAGATTTACGTCGTCCTGAATTTGCTAAAGCGAAGTTAAAAACGTGAACAGATTTGAAACGCGGAAGGTTTTGCGTTTTATTTCTACGCTTTGTAACGCGGTAGGTTTCATTTGAAAGCGTTTAAAAATTAACGTTGCTGCTTTGAGAGTCATAAGTCCGAAAGCTTTGAAATGTTAAAAGTTATTTAGTAATGGCGAAATGCAACGTGAAGTGTGTAAAATTTAAATTTTAGATAATGAAATAGTTAAGAGGTTTCACGGATTTAAGCATCGTGCATTATATCAAGTGACTGCAAAATTTATTATTACTATTTCTACTGTTATAATAACAGATTTGAAGACCTCCGTGGTCGAGTAGCTAGCACGCTGGTTTCAAGCGTCTCCATCTGGTGAGGTTCCGGGTTCGATTCCCGGTCGGGTCAATGTAGAAAAAGATCTTTTCTACATTGTCTCGGGTCTGGGTGTCGTGGTACCACCGTTGTGTCTGATTTCCATAACACAAGTGCATTGGCTACTTACTTTGGGATCAGAGCAATGTATGTGATTGGTGTCCAATATTTATTATTATTATTCAACTCACACAGCCTATATACGAGATGTTTGTATGTAGTACTCTGTATCAAAAAAAAACATTTCACACTAGATCCACATGTATAAAAATCCTCTGACTTGAATTGAGATTGGTCTGCAAAGCAATTTTGCTAATCTTTCATGATTTTGAGAAATCGTTTTGCGTTTACAAATTTCATTTGTCAATGCCAAATTATTTTGTTTTTATTTTATCAACTAAGTCATCATCATCATCATCATTATCAGCCAAAGGACGTCCACTGCTGGACATAGGCCTCTCCTACGGTTTTCCACAGCGACCGATCACAAGCGGTCTGTATTTAGTTTGATCCTGCAATCTTTACAAGGTCGTCTGTCCATTTTGTCGGTGGACGTCCTACGCTGCGTCTTTGGTCAAACGGTCTCGAATCTAGAACTTTTCTGTCCCAACGACCATCAGTTCTCCGCGCTATGTGTTCTTCCCATTGTCACTTGAGCTTGCTCATTCTCAAGGCTATGTCCGTTACCTTAGTTCAACTAAGTACCTACACTTTAATCTACACAACCCAGAGATCAACGCACCGATCATTGCCGAACAAAAGAGCATAAGTCTAAAATCAATAAAAACGAGGCGACCTCACGAACCACCATTAATCAAAGCGTTTACCAGTACTAAACTAAAGATTGGGCCTTCCAATAATGCCCCAGGGACTATTAGTACGAAGGTCTAACCCTTTTCTTTTGGGGATAAAAACGTCGGAACAATGCATGCCCTTTTTCAAGTTTAAATGAATTTCAATTTCGATTCGGATAGATGGGGGTCTTGAAGACCTACCGAAACTTTGTGGTCTAATGGTTTCTCCCAGATGAGAACAAAAATGCCTTTCAAATTGTAAAAAGTTATCTGATAAGGAAAATAAGTACACTTTGACTGGCACTTACTAACTACAAGTATTTACATAGGTGAAATCGCAAACGGTTTAGGTAGTCCAAAAAAATTACCGATGTCTGAAAAAAAATCTTAAATACGACGAGTTAACTTGTTGGTTTGTGTTTTTATCTATAAACTACATTTTCTTATTTTATACGTTAGTTTTTCAAATAAAATAGTCAAATCATTAACCACCTACCAAAACCCATAACGGGAAAAATCATAGTCTCCAAAGATAAAATATTGTATTGTATTGGACATCAATCACATACATTGCTTAGACACAACAGTGGTACCACAACACCCAGACCCGAGACAATATAGAAAACTTTGATTTCTATATTGCCCCGACCGGGAATCGAACCCGGGACCTCGTAGCGGCGACGCCTTGAAATCAGCGGCCTTAGCCATACACCACGGAGGTCTTCGTATATATAAATAAACACAAAATAGAACTCGATGAACAAGAGTTTTTATTTTCAAGAACTGGTAATGGTGCGTTGGGTTAAATGTCGGGTATGTTATAACTCGGCTTCCTTTTCGAATATATTTAACTTCAATATAGAATTTCACTTACGTCATCTTTAACGTCAACGAGCTAGTACAAAGTAAAATGAATTTATATCTTTAAACAAATAAAATACTTACCGTTGGTCGTCTTTTTCAGATCAAGCGAAAAGTTAATTTTATTCATACAGGTTGTTGTTTTAGTCAGCGACGAGCGACTCAGAGGTAGCTGTACAAACGATACTGCTGCCAAAAAATATATGAAAAAAAAAGGTTTTTTATTGGAAATCCCACAATATACATTTATTGATACGATACAGCGATCGATTCTAAACTACCAACATCAGGTAGCCTCTTCGTAGCTAACTAGCTACGGAGTGTTCGTATTTCGAGGGTGCGAGTTTCTCCATTCGTTTTGTATTTTTTTGAATTTTGTAAAAAAGAGGTTTTGTTGTTTAAAACTTGCATATAATTTGAAAAAAATAAATTTTTAGAATAAGTTTAACTCAAATTATTCCTGAGTTGGATGTCACTGACCAATGAAAACCTAGCTTTAATCATCATGAACAACTAACAAAGAATTATGATTAAATAAGAAATCAGAAATTGCGCACGGGCGAGATTTTTTGTTTCTGATTTCATTCTAAAAGAAAACAAAATAACACTGTGTCAAGTGTCAAAAACATTCTAAACCATAAATAATTACCAAAAAGAAAAATATAAAATGTTTTTATCATGCGGAAGTTCATATTTCAAACATTACGCAGAACCAGGGAAATGAGTGTAATATGGTGAGTTTTCCGGAAAGTAACCTTGACCGCGACTTGGCATCGTGCTGTTCATATTTCTCATTGGAGACCCCTTTGACCTTGAAGGCCGAGTTTGCATGGTATGGAAATGTAGACAATGAAGTACAAAAGCATAAATATGGTGGTGTTTTGATACCTATTAGATGATTAATTTATTACCATTATAATTAAAATTTGATAATTAATCGACTAAGGACGCATTATTGACAATGAATAAATAATAATAGTATTTAAATAACACCAATACTAAATAATCAATAAATAAGTGAATGAAACATTTAACGGAAATCTTCAGATAGCAATTCCTACCACAACATCCACAAATGAGCAAAAAATGCAAATTTGTGAAAAATATCTTGCTGTTGAATCCTTTTAACGATGGCATATTTCATGAAAATAAG
>CAWUPE010000295.1:0-35681 GCA_963924145.1 Pyrausta purpuralis
AAATTTTCATGATTTCACGACATGAATTCAGAAAATAATGATAAAAACTAAATGATGGTGATTATTGCTTAGGTTGGCCAAATAATTAATAGTCTTTTAAAATTTGGAGTGTTTGAGGAGCTCGTAGCGCAGTGGCGGTATCACTTCGGTATAATAAAGGTATAATCTTACTTTATTTCATTAAAGTAGGAAATTGACCTTGATCAATACATGCGTTGAATATATGTGCTAAGTGACATACTACGAGAGGTATAATGGATTTTATTGTGTCATTTGATATTCCCCATACATCCTCGTTTTTTTTTGTTTTAATTTCCTTGAAAGTATTGATGGGTGACCATCCCAAACATATCAGTGGCGTATCGTATATTTAAAAAGTGTAAGTCATTAGGCCTAGTCAGGAGCTAGCAGTCAAATTAACTCAGTAATGAAAAATTTTCATGATTTCACGACATGAATTCAGAAAATAATGATAAAAACTAAATGATGGTGATTATTGCTTAGGTTGGCCAAATAATTAATAGTCTTTTAAAATTTGGAGTGTTTGAGGAGCTCGTAGCGCAGTGGCGGTATCACTTCGGTATAATAAAGGTATAATCTTACTTTATTTCATTAAAGTAGGAAATTGACCTTGATCAATACATGCGTTGAATATATGTGCTAAGTGACATACTACGAGAGGTATAATGGATTTTATTGTGTCATTTGATATTCCCCATACATCCTCGTTTTTTTTTGTTTTAATTTCCTTGAAAGTATTGATGGGTGACCATCCCAAACATATCAGTGGCGTATTGTATATTTAAAAAGTGTAAGTCATTAGGCCTAGTCAGGAGCCCAGCGGCTTAATAAAATCTGACAGCACGGTTGTTCGCTTGCCTTGCAAAAGCTCCTTCACCAATCCCCTGAGCCTACGCGGAGTATGACCATATAAAACTTAACACAGTCTGGCCATAAATACTGTAACAATTAAAAATAAGAAAGATATAACATTTGAATTTGGAATCTGTCATTTTTATACGATTGCTAATTGTGTTTTCAATTTTGGCGCCAATACATTTTATAATATTTTGCGATATTAAATTGGAGTGGGGTGATAAAGAGAACCGAATCGCTGTGATTACATTACAAAAAGTTTGTATGCAGCAAATGCAATTTTTAAAACTCTCCATACGCTTGTTATTAGTCAAATGTTTGTGTACCGGCTTATCAATAGGTACAATGAGACCTCCTCTGTTTGTGACTGTTATGTATTTAGAGGGTATATCGCAAACAATAAAAGGACTATGCATCTAATTGGCTGTTTGATTGCACGCTACGCGCTTCGTACCCAAATCTAGTTAAAAACATAGAAAAAGATCTGGCCGTCCACGTTTTACCACCTTTTTTGTACGAATGTTCGTACAAAAAAGGTGGTAAAAGCAGTAAGGGAAAGAATTCGCAGAAATCCTGTCCAGTTTTAGAGAGTACGGCTTGCTCTAAACGCCATGAAAATTTAGTCCCTAAAACAATCCATACGATTGGCAGTGAAGAATTTTCCCTTGGAAAGAGTGCGTGCTTCTATTGATAACTGGCCTCAACGTTTAAAGGACTGTATTGCAGCCAATGGAGACCACTTCGGATAAGCTTTTATATTTTTAAATTGTTTTATATTTATGTATAAAATAAACACACTGTAAAAATATTAAATATTATTTTCATTAAAAAAAAATGTTTTTTCTTTGTGACATTATTTATGGCAAGACTAGGTATACTTAAGGTAAGCTCAGTAATAGGATATCCACAGGCTTGTTTTTCTTTTAAGAAGTGTCTGAATATCTCACTTTTCCTGTATTTATTAAGTTGAATTAATGTTATGACTTTATCATTAGGTACTTGATTGAATTGAAGATTAATTATTTGATTTTTAACTATGCAAATGTAGCCTTCGTTGGGCGGATTAAAACCAAATTTAAAACTCATTAAGCTGAATGGTTTGATTCTGAGCGAATGGATTTAATCAGCTGTCCCAAACTGAGTTCAATGCGACATTATTGTTGTGCTAATTGGTCGATAATTGCGTTTACGTTTAAATAAATAACAATGAGATGGAATTGCCATTCGTTTATCTTTTTTCGGAAATGGACAGTTTATTAAGTAAATTTACGGTATATAGAACTAAACTGTTTTGGGTGCTTGAAGTAAGCAAAAGGTAGCAGATGACTGTCAATTGTAAAACCAAGCATTGATAGAAACAATCCCTCATTGCACAGACTCATAGACATCACACACATGATGAGTGTTGATCGAAAGTCATACCTTTGGTTGCTTTGCCACCTCGAAAAATCAAAACCAAGGTAGGGTTGTACTTACTTTCTTCAATCTTTTGCTTACCAATCTGCTACATACGACATTTATTTTAAACTAAATGAACTTCCATTCATCTTAAGCGGTCGCATCACCTTGAACTGCTTTCAAAGTTGACTCATTTTTCCTACATTCTGTTAACGTGGCATTTTATCAACTCGACAGCCGCACAATTGTTTTCACACGTGTCGATTGCCACTAATAGCGCTCTCACGAAAACCATTTCATCACGAATAAGCTTTGTAACTGACCAATGTTATCAGACATTCTATCCCTTAAAGAGCGAAGCCACACGGCCACTCCGTTGCGTTGCGTCTGTCCAAAGCAAATATTTTATAGCTGTGGGTAGCACACAAGCGAGTGCCTAATGTTAGGGCCTAATTCCACTATTAAAATTATAACAAAATCGTAGTCGAAATTTTTTTTTTGACATCCTCATCACAATCTGTCACTGCAACCAGCACCTCTCCTCGCATGGTCACCCTGTCACCTGCTCGATTGCGCGCGTATTCTGACTTTGCATGATGTTTCAACGCACCGTGCGGCATGTCGTTTAGACTACACACTGCGACTTTAAGCATCGATGCAGAAACGCGACTGCATCGGGTGACTGCATCAATGAGGGTGTAAGCTGGTCAGTCGGAAAGCCGATAGCAAATATGGCACAGCAAAACTGGCTTCTCGTTACAGAGATAAAGTAAAGTAAAGTAAAGTTTATTTGCTAACAAGAAGAGTTGTACATGGTATCTTAACTTAATGTTATTATAGAGCAAATGTATAATTAAAAACAATAATTTATGTTAACCTCTTTAGAGTACACGCTTACTAGTAAGATACGGATGTTCGTTACTACTGTACTAGTTTTACGAGAAAACTGTATGACAGTCGTTAGCGCCCTACGAGGATCAGGCTAAAATATTGCCATTAAAGACCCATTTATTGTTAAACAAAGATTATTTTGTGTGTGTGTGTGTGTGTGTGTGTGTGTGTGTGTGTGTGTGTGTGTGTGTGTGTGTGTGTGTGTATGTGTGTGTCTGTCTGCATTTTCTTGAGGTAAGTGTGAATGTGTTTAATTATTTATGTAACACACCTACAATTATGTAAACTTATACATTAGTGATGCAGTTTAACTAAATAAACCGCTTGACCTGGTTGCAGTTGTTTGATTGAAAACACTGTATATGATCGATGACTTTTATTAAAAGACATGAAAAAAAGTACAGAGCACAGGAATGTATTCGCTAACACACAGACCGGAAGTAAGTACCGATGGCAGAGATGACAACTTAATAAACAAAACCAAAGATTATTGCCAACCCAGTGACGTTTCTTTTTACATTGACAATATTATGTTTAACACCCCCTCCTCAATGTTAAAAGAAACATTAAAAAAAAAATATAACTTTAAGATACACATAACATGACATGACATTACTCAGCCCTAACTAGCTTAAAATTACATTTCTGCATGTGTCTATTAATTAACTCTATACTTAATGGTTTTGTTAAAATATCTGATGGCTGATTTTCAGTTTTTATGTAAACAATTTTTACTTTTTCTTTTGCAACCAAATCTTTGAGAAAATTATATCTAATATCAACATGTTTCAACCTTTTGACATCATCTGTAGTTGCATTTATAATTGCTGATTTTTTGTCACAAAATATGCTTACTGGACTAACATTATTAAAATCGAAATCTAAGCACAAGTTTATGAGCCAACAAGCTTCGCTTGCTGCCATACTCAATGCAATATACTCAGCTTCAGTAGATGACAGGCTTACGTAGCTTTGCTTTTTAGAACACCATAAAATTAGACAATTTAAAAACATAAACATAAAACCTGAGGTAGACTTTCTGTCTGTAAGATCACCCCCCCAATCTGCATCACAAAAGCCTTGCAAAACTGTTCCTTCACATTTGTAAATTAACTTGTAATTTAAACTATATTTTACATAACGCAGAACACGTTTCAATGCACTTAGCAATTCATTACTGGCATATTTCTGAAATCGACTTAACATCGAGACAGGAAAACACAAATCTGGTCTAGTACCTAAAGCAGCATACATAAGGCATCCTATAATTTGTCTGCACAATTTTTCAACACTTTTATCTGCCATGGTTTCATTTATTAAAATTTTTGCATTAAAATTTGGGTCCATAGGGACGAAATAGGTTTACAATTTTCCATTTTAAATTTTTTAAGAACATATTCCAAATAATCACTTTGATCAATCTCTGTTACACCAGTTTCTAAACTTTGTTTTACATTGATACCTAAAAACTTCGAAATCAATCCCAAATCTTCATTTTGAACTCATTATTTAAGGTTATCTTTAGTTGTGTAATATCAGATTCATTAGTTCCAAAAATTAAGATGTCGTCAACGTACAGCAATACATACATTTTATCTTTACCATATTTTCTCTTAAATAAACAAGAATCACATTCAGACCTAGAAAACCCCTCCTTAGTAAGTACAGAGTTAAATTTGACATTCCAACACTTAGGTGCAGTTTTTTAAACCATATAAAGATTTGTTTAACTTTACAATATTGTTTTCTCCTGAATAGGCCCCTTCTGGTAAGTTAACATAAACATCCTCATTAATCTCCCCATACAAAAATGCCCCGTTACATCCATTTGATATACTGGTAAACTCAATTTAGTTGCTACTGTTAAAAAAACTCTAAATGTTGATAATTTAGCCACAGGTGCATCAATTTCACTGAAATCAAAAATATTATCTTGTTCAAATCCCCTTGCTACTAACCTAGCTTTATACTGTTTATTGTTTTCATTACCCTTTAATTTAAAAACCCACTTGCTACTTATAACCTTACTATCCTTTGGAGCATCACAAAACATCCCAAGTGTGGTTGTCTTTCAAGGTCTCCAGTTCTCTATTAATAGCCTCAGTCCACTTACTTGCATCACTCCTTGACATTGCCTCCTTGTAGGTGACAGGCTCGCTCTCAGCATTTTGGACACTATGACACTGATAAAATGAAGTTTGTTTCCTTACCCGCCGACCCCTACTTGATATTGTTTGCTCTATCTCAGGTGATGTTCCTTCACTTACACATGATGAATTATCTGTCAAGTCTTCTGTCAAACCTTGATTCTCAGGTGGAAAACTGTTTGTAAAGTCCAGTTCATCTCTAAATTCATGTTCAAACAATAAATTTGACTTTTTGCTCTTATCTAGCTGCTCATTTTCTGTCATTTCATTGACCACAAAAACAACATCTCGCTAGTATCCACAGTATTCTTTCTTCAAAATATATTCTGTATCCCTTTGTATTTTCATTGTATCCAACCATTATTCCCTTTTCTCCTTTCTTATCCCACTTTCTCCTTTTCTCTTTAGGAATATGTGCATATACCGGAGTACCAAAAGTCTTCAGTTGATGAATATCATAACTCTTATTAGTCCAGACTTCAAATGGAGTTCTTCCATCTTTACTTTTCCCTGTCCTATTCAGGACAAATGCAGCTGTGTTTATCGCTTCTGCCCAGAGTTTTTTAGGTAATTTCTTCGCTTGTAACATGGTCCTTGCTGCTTCGACAAGAGTTCTATTTTCCCTTTCAGCTTTCCCGTTCTGCTCGGGTGTGTATGGCACTAGTGGTTTGGTGAACTATACCTCGTTTAGAAAACAATTCCTTGACCTCCTTGTTTACAAACTCAAGTCCGTTGTCGCTTCTAAAGATTTTTACTTTGTTGCCAGTTATATTTTCCGCTTTATTGATGAAGTCTTCTAGACACGACCTATCTCGTCCTTTGCTTTGACAAAATATACACTCCGAAAGTTTGAGAAGTCGTCAGTAACAAGACGAAGTACTTTGAGCCTCCCACAGACTCCTGCTCCATCGGCCACAAGTATCCGCATGTACAATGTCACATGTCTTTGTACTAACGCTTTCGCTGTTAGCGAACGGCAGCGGTGCATTTTCCTTCCAAGCAACCTTCACATTGTGGAACCAAAGTTTGCTTCACTTCAATGTTATTTTTCAGTAGCACTTTTCGCACGTAATCAAAAGTTTTGGTGAGCTAGTCTTTCGTGCCACACGTTGAGATCGTTCTTTTCTGTTTTAGCCACACTTGCAATCTCGCATTTAAATCGAAAGTTCATATAATAAGAATTGCCGGTTCGATTTGCAATTGCACAGGTCACGCCATTTTTGTAAAATTTGCACGTTGCTGTTATCTGTCATTATGACGTAACTCTTGATCAGTGGCGCGATTGACCGAAAACAGATTTAACTTCAGTTCAGGAACGAATAGTACGTTGTTTATGGTTGTGTCAATCCATTCACTTCCGTTGTAGACTTGTACCGGCCACCTGTCCGTGACCAACGACATTAATTACGGCGCCATTTCCCAATATGACCGATTTTTGCGGTGTATTTTTCGTAAAAGATGAAAATAGTCCACGAACACAACACATATGTTCGCTCGCACCAGAATCCACTAGCCACTGTGATTCTTTGAATTGTTCATGCACAGAGTTCGACACAACAAACGCGTTACTTGTTTTTTCTTCACTTTTCTTGTTTTCTTTCGCCTTTCTGAACCGACACTGTTCCGTCATCGTAATTTATCGTAGATTCACCTCAAGTAATTAAACGCAATATCGAAGTTCTGTATGACTGGTTCATGCAGTGACAAAACGCAGCCGTAAAATGGCTGCCATGCAATCGCAGCCTGATGGTTTTCGTTTGACGGACGCCAGAAGGCAGTTGCAATCTGGACGTTGAATCGAACATATCGACCGCTGCGCGGACCTATCCTGCGCAATCGCCACCGCGTGTTCGTCAATATCTTCATGTTTTAAACTCCTCGTCGCCTCATCTCAAATCGACAAGAAGTGATGTGTAACCAGCTGGTGTGAGCCCAAGCGATGGTGGAAGTCAACGATCTTAAAGGTATGTGATTGCATTATATTTTGTTGCCGCATGCCTCTCGAAACAGAACATCGTATTTGATACGGCAGGTCTTTTAGCCTGATCCAAGTGTAGCAAGAAGCCACCAATCGTTTTTTATTTGTGTGTGGTGCGTTTGCTACATCTTTTTTGGTGCCGAAACCCGGGATTTCCACCAACCACGTGCACGGCACCTTCCCTTATCCGAATGCTATGGTATTTTCTTGGTTAAAGGTCTTTGCAAATCTTAAATCTATATCGTCATTCGTTATCGGTTGCAGAGTTACCCATTTAATCAGATCTTACTACGCATAAAATCATTTGGTGTCGGAACCTATGGGCCAACCAGTTCATATCGTAAAACATCGTCTAGTTTAACCCTGAGTTATTGTAAGATCAAATTAAGCAATCATTTTCAATTCATCGGTGCTTAATTTATTCATCGGCTACACTAATTCGAACCTAAACGGGTATAAACTTGTTCAAAACTAACATTGGTACATCATTTCACTATCATTAATCGTTCAAATCGTTAATTATTCTAGAATCAATCGTTAACACGTTACAAATTGCAATCTCAAATCAACATTTTTTATTTTTACTTTCGGGTAGTTTCGTGTCACCGGCGCACAAGTACCACAAAGTTCGTATCTCATTTCACGTAAAACATTTTGAATTCACTTCTTAACGTATTCGTAATAACCTGTTTCGTAAGTGGAAGCTTTTATTTCTTCGAACTAGTTCGTAACTTAAAGTGCAAAATAAAGTTATTTGCTAACGTCGAGCACTTGCATTCATCACGTCGTGCGTAAACATTTCTTATCGCTGCACGACACGGCATTGATCGTAGTAGTAGGCATCAGTGCAGTTTTTTGTCCGCATTCCGTCTTGATAAACATAAGGGTGGTCTAGCACACTATGCAACATATTTTATTTGAATTTCACTTTAAGATTTTATTGGTTAACTCATTTTTATCATCATGTTCTCCTTCAAATAGACGGCCAAGAAAGTCCAGTACATTGAAAAAATCGAAATCAAAATCTGTAGACATAGAATACACAGCTCAAGATTTGTCTTCATTGCGCAGAAAACGGGACAATTGCACTTAAACGTTTGAATAAAGCTTTAGAAATCGGCCAATTAGCGCTGAGACATGACTCTGAAATTAACTTGTTTTTGTCTTACCACAACAATGTGAATCAAATAGTTGATGCTTTTGAAGATGCCCATTATTCAATTATCGACATTTTGGATGATGAAAGCGAGGCTGATACAAGATTACAGGAAGAATTCGATGACACTTATTACAAAATCGAATCTATTTATCGCAGTTTGGTTCCAACTGAAGAGGTACCAACACAGAGTTCTAAAAGTGTGCCATCATCGTTTAATGTTCGTTTGCCTAAAATAACGCTGCCCAACTTCTCTGGTAACATCAAACAATGGCCTGAGTACTTTGATACTTTTAATGCTTTAATTCATAATTCATCTTCACTTACCGATACGGAAAAGTTTCATTACTTGATCTCCTCTCTTAGCGGCGATGCATTATCCGTAGTGAAGGCATTTCCTTTGAGTCATGAGCATTACCTCGATGCGTATCAGGCCTTATGCGGCAGATATCAAAACAAGCGCGATCTCGCTTTTACATGTTGGCGTGACATTCTTAACATAGAATTCAAGTGTAGGGATGCTAAAGATTTTCGTAAGTCTCTTGACACTATCGATGAAAATTTAAGCATTTTAAAAACAATTGACCTTCCGGTACAAAATTGGAACTTTGTTTTGGTGTATCACATTTTATCGAAATTAGACACTGATACGCGTCGTAGTTTCGAAGAAAAACATTCTGATATCGAGTTTCCAACTTACAATCAGTTGAAACTATTTTTAAATTCAAAATGTGAAGCATTAATGCGTGACACACATTTTTCAAGTTTTCAAAAGCAAAATAAATCGTTTCAAAACTCAGGTCCCGCTAAACGCGCTAGTGTGTCACATGCTTTAGTAGCTGCAAATAATAAGTCGCCTTCGTCCACAACTAACAATGATAAAACTATATATACGAAAAGGTGTTCGTATTGTGATAAATCACATTCAATTACATCGTGTTCCGATTTCCTTAAAAAATCAATAGACGAACGTATAAAACTTGCCGAAGAGAAAAAATGGTGTTATAACTGCTTGAAACCATCACATCAATTAAAGAATTGTAATTCTATTTTTTCTTGCCGTACGTGTAAACGCAAACATCACAGCTTGCTACACCGTAATCAATCAGCTGAGCCACAACAGAGTCTGAACTCAGCAGCATTGCTTTCTCGATCTCAGTCGAAGTCTACCGTGTTACTTGCCACTGCTATCGTGCAAGTTCAAGATTCTCAAGGCAACATGCAATCTTTTCGAGCTCTTTTCGATACTGGCAGTCAGAGTAATTTTATTACCGAGTCGGCAGTCAAGCGTTTACAGTTAGTACCTAATCCAACTTCGGCTAGTATAAGTGGACTCGGAGAGGCTTCTGCTCCTATTTGCGGTAGTGTTACTTGTGGCGTAGGAACACAAGACAAAATCGTTTTTAAATTGAATATGCACGTCATTCATACAATTTGTAGTGATCAACCTGTAGCTAAATTAAATTCGTCTTGTTGGTCATACATCCAATCGTTAACTTTAGCTGATCCCAGTTTCGACATCCCCGGACCGGTTGATATACTGTTTGCTGCTGATGTATTCGCCGAATCGCTGTTAGATGAGCAAATCAAGGGTGGTCAAAATCAACCTACTGCTTTTAAATCGATATTCGGTTGGCTTCTTCTTGGTAAAACGTATTTAAATTCTAATACGGCGTTACTTACATCTTCGTTATCGTCCAGTATTGATACTGATTTAAACTCACTAGTCAACCGTTTCTGGGAGTTGGATTCTGTTCCAAAAGCGACTTCATTAACTCCAGAAGACCAACTTTGTGAACAAAAATTCGTAACCGATCATTTGCGTGATGCTTCTGGTAGATATGTCGTTAAATATCCGTTCAAAGACGATTCTGAACCTACTTTTCACGGTTCCCGCGAGGTGGCACTGAGACGGTTTCATGCGATTGAAAAGAGACTATCACGCGACCATGAACTATCAATACAGTATTGTGAATTTATGTCCGACTATATCGAGTCTAATCACATGTCACTTGTGCCCTTCGATGAAATGGGAAAGGGTAAATATTATATTCCGCATCACTGCGTTTTACGACCTGACTCCACAACGACTCGCCTTCGCGTAGTGTTCGATGCGTCGGCTAAGGATATAAACGCGCATTCATTGAACGATAGTCAATTAATCGGTCCTAAGTTACAGCCTGATATTTCTAAAATTCTTTTGCGTTTTCGTGAACATGAGATTGTTTTCATGGCAGACGTGCGCCAGATGTATAGGCAGATTCTCGTTTCGCCTGACCACCGTGAGTATCAGCGTATTCTTTGGAGACCGTCGCCCAACGACGTGCTTCAGGAATACCGCTTGAATACAGTTACGTATGGTGTAGCTTCGTCCCCTTTTCTCGCTTGCCGTACTTTACGACAGCTAGCTGATGACGAGGGAGACGCATATCCGCTGGCAAAACAGATCATCTTGTCTGACGTGTACGTTGACGACGTAGTTTGCGGTTTTAGTGAGTTTAACGTTGCCCAAGAGGCTAAAACACAACTTATCAAGCTGTTTGATTTGGGGCATTTTCAACTTCGCAAGTGGGTCAGCAACTATCCACAACTTTTATCAGATTTACCCGGTGACTTGCATTTACGAGGTTCAGTCTCTCTTGACAACACCGAGCCTTCACCTTTGAAGGTCCTTGGCCTTATGTGGGATCCTGTTTCTGATTCATTTCTCTTTTCCGTAAAACCTTCACGGCAAGCGTGTACCAAACGATCAATCCTAAGCGAACTTGCTCGGATTTTCGATCCCTTAGGCTTTCTTTCACCAATCACAATCCAAGCTAAGTGCTTGATCCAAAAACTTTGGATTCTCGGTGTGAGTTGGGATGAAACGCCACCTATCGAAGTCGTCCATGCATGGACCACTTATGCGGATCAACTTTCACAGCTAGCTGAGCTTCGAATACCTCGTAAGGTGACCAATTCGAATTCTATTTACGAACTTCACGGTTTCTGTGACAGCTCCGAGGTTGCCTACGGTGCTGTAATATACTTACGTGTTATCGATAAGCTTGGACATATTCAAGTTTTCTTCATTTGTTCCAAGGCTCGAGTCGTTCCATTAAAACGTATTTCACTGCCTAGGCTGGAGTTGTGTGCTGCAGTTCTTTTAGCTGATTTATATAAATATGTTCGCGATACTTACTTGACGCATATCCAAATCGATTCTATCTTTCTGTGGTCAGACGCCACCATCGTTCTTTCTTGGCTCCGCTCCCATTCCTCACGTTGGACTACCTTCGTAGCAAACCGCGTAATTCACATCCAAGAAATTACCAATCCTGAAAACTGGAACCATGTTTCTTCTGCAGATAATCCAGCTGATATCTGTTCCCGCGGGCTCCTCCCCAGTGAAATACTAAATAACTCGTTATGGTGGGCGGGACCTCGCTGACTATCTCAGACTTCGGATCTATGGCCAGTATCTTCTCCGATCGTCACCCCGGAAGATAAGAATATTATTGACGCTGAAGTGCGTAAATCGGTTACGTTAGTTGCCGAACAGAAACCTGACAAGGACTTGAATATCTTGGACAATTTGATTGGTCGCTTCTCATCATTGTCAAAACTTTTAAACGTTTTATCTTATATTTACCGTTTTATCGAATCAGCCAAGAAACGTCATACAAAACCTAATCTTTTTATTGACAACGTTGAACGTCATAACGCACTTATGCAATTGGTAAAACACACGCAGAATCAAGCATTTTCAAGTGAAATCTCGAATCTGCAAACTAAAAAACCGTTAATCAAACAGTTTCGTAAACTCAACCCATTCATCGACAGTTGTTGTGTCCTCAGGGTGGGCGGCAGGCTTTCTCGCCCCGGGCTAGAGTATGAACACAAGCATCCGGCTCTTCTGCCCTCTGCAAGTCCACTATCGTATTTAATAATAGATTTCATACATCGAAGTTATTGCCACCCAGGCGTGAACACAACAAATTTCTTGCTATTGCAGCAATTTTGGGTCGTCTCTGCAAAACGAGCTGTGCGTCGGGTCCTGTCTAAATGCATAAAATGTTATCGACTACATCCACAGCCTTTACAACCATTCATGAGTGATTTACCTGCGTATCGTATCAATCAAGTTAAACCGTTTTCCGTAGTGGGTGTGGATTTTGGTGGACCGTTCCGCATCAAGCTTGGCCCACATCGTGGTGCAAAAATTGACAAGGCATATTTGTGTTTATTTATTTGCCTCGCCACAAAGGCTGTTCATTTAGAGGTCGTCTCTACACTCTCATCCGACGGTTTCATCGCTGCGCTTCGGCGTTTCGTAGCACGTCGCGGTCGCTGCAATACTATCCACGCGGATTGCGGAACCAATTTCGTTGGTGCTCGCAATCAACTTTCAACCCTTATGGAGAATGCATCGCACGCGGAAAAGATTGAATACAAATTTAATCCTCCATCCGGGGCTCACTTCGGGGGCGTTTGGGAGATTCAAATTAAGGCGGCAAAAACTCATTTGTATAGGGTTGTTGGTGACCAAGTTTTAACATTTGAAGAGTTAACCACACTCTTTACTCAAATCGAGGCAGTTTTAAATTCGCGACCCTTGTGTCCCATAAGCGCGGATCCGAACGACCTGTCCGCACTCACTCCAGGTCATTTTTTGACGTTAGAACCACTAACAGCGGTCCCCGATGAGGATCTATCATCACTTAATATCAATCGGCTTCATCGGTGGCAGTTGTTACAATCATTTCATCAGAACTTTTGGTCCAGGTGGAAACACGAATATCTTAACTCTTTAATGCAACGCGCCAAATGGACCAAAGACTCAAAACCGTTGGCCTTAGGGTCCATGGTAATCATCAAGGATGACAATCGTGCTCCATTACACTGGACTCTCGGTAGAGTTCAAAAACTTATCGCGGGAACTGACGGAGTTGTCCGAATCGCCATGGTTAAAACTGCAGCCAATAACGTAATTCAGCGGCCCTTGGTTAAGTTATGCCCTCTACCTATAGAGGACTAGCTTCCACTGGAACAAATACACTTCGTGCAGTTTCAACAATCTCGTAGTCTAAGTTTAAATTCATTTTATAGTTAGTTCATCTTAGTTTTTAAATCGCACCGTTCATCGCTCTTAGTTTTAGTTAATTCGAAAATACCATAGCTATTTTGGTGGGCGGGATGTTCCGTCATCGTAATTTATCGTAGATTCATCTCAAGTAATTTAAACGCAATATCGAAGTTCTGTATGACTGGTTCATGCAGTGACAAAACGCAGCCGTAAAATGGCTGCCATGCAATCGCAGCCTGATGGTTTTCGTTTGACGGACGCCAGAAGGCAGTTGCAATCTGGACGTTGAATCGAACATATCGACCGCGCGCGGACCTATCCTGCGCAATCGCCACCGCGTGTTCGTCAATATCTTCATGTTTTAAACTCCTCGTCGCCTCATCTCAAATCGACAAGAAGTGATGTGTAACCAGCTGGTGTGAGCCCAAGCGATGGTGGAAGTCAACGATCTTAAAGGTATGTGATTGCATTATATTTTGTTGCCGCATGCCTCTCGAAACAGAACATCGTATTTGATACGGCAGGTCTTTTAGCCTGATCCAAGTGTAGCAAGAAGCCACCAATCGTTTTTTATTTGTGTGTGGTGCGTTTGCTACAGACACTGAGCTTTGTAATGTCCAAATTTACCGCAATAAAAACACTTATTATCGTTCAACTTCACTTGACTGTTATTGTTTTTGCACTCAGATTGAAAATGTCCAGTTTTACCACATTTATAACACTTTACGTTCCTTTTAGTTTTGACTACAAACGCAGACGATGACTCCTGATTTTCTTCACACTTTTCTTTCACTCTTTCTTCTTCAACTAGCAGCCTTGTTACTAAATTGTCGAATGTCTGTTTCTCATCTGGCGCAGACTCCCAAGCTGATACGAAATGTTTATATTCATCCGGCAGACTCATCAACACTTTAGTGATCACGAACTTATCCGTTATTCCTTCACCCATTTGCTTTAGTGTATTTTGCATTTCTTGTATGCGTGATAGGAACACCGACATCTCGATTCCTTTCTCGTACTTGTATTGGAAAAAGCGCTGTTGAACAATAAGTATGTTTGTTTCTGACTTTTGTTCGTAAACACTCAGAAGCTTTTTCCACATCTCTGCCGAAGTTGTACACGTAACCAGATGCAGCATGACGTCCTCAGACATTCTCGTAACCAGTAACGTTTGAGCTTTTGCGTCCTTGTTCTCCCATGCAGCCTTGTGAGTCGCGTCTTCAGGTTTTACAGTTCGCCCTTCGACGATATCCAGCCAGCCATACCCTCTCAACAACACCGTCGTTTGAAATTTCCATATATTCCAGTTTCTACTACCTTCCAGCTTTATCACGTTGCTGTTATTTCCTTCCATCCTGCTTTACTTTCAGTATTGATCGCCAACCAGTGATTCCTTCTCGGCTTTTCTGGGGCGCGTGGTGAACGTAACCTCACTTTTTGCCGGTATCCCGCCGATGTCCTACAACAAACTACAAACAGGTATATGAGCGTTTCTTGTCTGGGCCCATAACCTGATGCAGTTTAACTAAATAAACCGCTTGACCTGGTTGCAGTTGTTTGATTGAAAACACTGTATATGATCGATGACTTTTATTAAAAGACATGAAAAAAAGTACAGAGCACAGGAATGTATTCGCTAACACACAGACCGGAAGTAAGTACCGATGGCAGAGATGACAACTTAATAAACAAAACCAAAGATTATTACCAACCCAGTGACGTTTCTTTTTACATTGACAATATTATGTTTAACAATTAGTTTTGCTACCTGACAATAGATGGCGCTTCTCAATATTAGCCCGCGCTAGTTAAGTTTTTAATCAATATCATTAGTAAGCCCATACATTAGTCCCACTGCCTGACAATAGATGGCGCTGATCATATGTAACTCGCGCTGAACATGTTTTTGTACCGTAGGTTAAGTACTCCTGATATTTGTATGTAAAATCAATCCAATCCATTCCTTGGGTCTCTAGAAAGCACCTTATTGGTTTTTACCATCTTGGGCATCTAGTCTCTCCAATACTTTAGTGGATACTTTGGATTCCTAGAACGCACCTTATTGGTTTTTACCATCTTGGGCATCTAGTAATCCCATATTTTTGAATCTGTAAGGCACTGAGCTCGAATCGTTTCGCTGCTCGGTCCGCACCCTATTTTGTACCTCAAGACTGCGGAATAAACTCCTATCTTCGCACTTTGGACTATTACTGACGGTGACGTCACGTCGTGCCCTTCCACCCGTACTTCGAGCAACAGCGACTACATTTATTAATTTTATTGAATATGAGATTACTACGAACATGGAATTGTCTGCCTGCAAACGCGGTTCTGTATGGGACTTGTTCACACACCTTGTATTTTATACGACGGCCACTTTTTTTACAATATCCCGCTTCAGGAGGTGGGAGCGTGCAATGTTTGCGAAGCGTCTTTTGTAGCACATATAGTTGCTTAGTAGTGAGCACTTCCCAGTCTTTATAAAGTTCGACCGTCGGATATCGAAAGTGTTTCCTCCCCATCACTTTTAATACAGCTCTTTGGGCACTTTCAAGTTTTCAAAAGTAAGTAGTATAGGCTCCGTCCGAGCCGAGCCAGAGAACAATAGACTAATTTCAGAGTCCTGTAGTCCGCCGAGTTTCTTAACTTTCTAAAGACGTGGATGATTTTCCGAATACGCGATGTCATACTATTTATTTTTGGTATCCAGGTTAGCGTGCTATCGAGCAGAACCCCTTAATATTTAACTGTGTCTGTACGCTCTATTGGCATGCCATGACAGTTAGAGTTTGCAGAATCACAATGATGGATCTTGATATAGTAGGAAACTTTAGATGCGGAAAAGGTGATATATTTGTTTTTTTATATATTTAAGGTGAGGAGGTTTTTATTCAGTCATGTTGAGATGGCGTCTTATATCCTACTTCGAGCTCTTTCCCAGGTACTACCTTCAATCAACAAAACTGTGTCGTCCGCGTAGGTAATAATACGACAGTGCGGAATCGCGAAGCGGCACAAACTATCTGTATAGATCAGAAACAGGGTCGGACCCAACACACTACCTTGGGGGACCCCATATTACAGATTTTGGTCGTTACTGATATATGTGTCTATTTTAATGCACTGCTTACGTTCTGATAGATAGTCCCTGAATATGTTCAAGACCAGCCCCCGGATGCCAATGTCATTTAGTTTTTGTACAAGAATGGGTATACAAACAGTGTCAAAAGCTTTTGACAAATCGAGAAAGGCTCCTATTACTTTTAGTTTGCTATCTACCTTTCTAGCCACAAATTCAACCAAATCCAGAACAGCATCCTCAGTAGATAGGCCACTGCTAAAACCATACTGGTTCTTTGAATTAATGTTTAATTTATTTAAGTAGTTAATGAGCCTTATGTAAAGTATCTTTTCTAATTTTTTTTACAGAGAAGTTAATACGGATATTGGCCTATAATTGTTGATGTTACTTTTATCTCCTCCCTTGTGTATTGGATGGAACAGGGCCTTCTTTAAGGCATTTGGAAAGATACCTGTACTAAGACAACGGTTACAGACATGTACAATTGGAGAAATTAGCGTGTCTCGGGCAGCCTTGATGATAGCAGATGATATTCCATCATATAGCCAACAGCACTGTCAGTTTTGAGATTAGTGATAATATTATTCACTTCTGATTCATCCGTCTCCATTAGAACCATCGAGTTACCCATGAGGTTTTTTGGTGGAAAAACTAAGTTTGTCGGATTTGGGTGCGGATAAGCGAGAATATCGGATGCTAACTGCGGTCCTATGATGACAAAAAACTCGTTTACTAGGTTTACTGAGATATTGGGATCGTTCGAGAGTTCCACGAGCTCTGTGGCTGGAGGCAAAGGAGACTTGAGATGGGTAATGGTTTTTATGATGTTCCATGTCGCTTTGGGGTTATTTTTAGCTTTTTGAAGTTCGTTGTATTCGTGAACGCGTTTTAATTTTTTTAAGAGTTTATTACAGAAAGATATCGTAAGTATGTAGTTTTAGCTATTATATTATCAGGGTTTTGTTTTGTCATGAGAGATGTTTGATTAATGATGAGACATCACAGACGCATAGTTCCGTGATTCGGCGCCATAGCTCTAAAGCTCAAATTAAATTCAAACCCATATTAACGTTTATGAATTTTATTTTTGCAAACTTGGTTTCACTATCTTTATTTATTCAACTTAAAGCTTACAAGTTTAAAGGTGTGTTATAGGTTTATTGTAATAAGTTGAAGAATATATTGATTTAAACTTACATGGACACTAACATCTGGGGGCACGGCAGTATTGAGACTTGGCCATCGCCTGAAAACACGTGTAAATTCAATCGCCTGAAAACACATGTAAATTCAATTATTGAGTGCGATGGCCAAGTCTCAATATATTTATATAAAACATTAAAGAATTTTAATATTGATATGCGTCACTATAAGATGCTGTTAATTATTACGTAACAACTTAATGCTTCGAGTACGGAGATTCCAGACACAATTGATTTTCAATTGTTATGGACCACGATCGTGGTCTTAGAGACTGGACGTATTAAGACAGAAAGTCGCTTAAGTGGAGACTGAATAAATTAATAACCGACTTGTTTTTTTTGAGTTGCGAGACTTGTTTTTTTTGACAAGTATTGTTTTTGATGGGTTAGATTTTACGAATATTGTTTTGGGATTGCTACCATGTTTCTTGTGTTAGGAACTCGAAAATAAGAAGGTACGTTTATAATATCAATGCCGTAACAACCAGATCCTATAAAAATATAATTTGTCAGAAATTGTGCTAAGTGCTAATTGGAAAGAGTGATAACCTTCATGAAATGGTTTTGAATTCCTTAATTTTTCTGTAAAAAATTAAATTCTTATAGCATTATCTGGGCAGATGGTCTTTGTCACACACGTTAACTACAATTATATTATAAATATCATGCGCCGTTGCAATTCGAACTGATAATTTGACAGTTTACTGCCTGATTACCTATCAAAACTGCATTGCAATACGTGCCCTGGTATAAATTTTGGTGAGAGAAATAATTTTAATTGGCAATTTGAGTTGATATTCAGTACCGATTTAGAAAAAGAGTCTAACCAAGGTGTTTGTAGTAAAAGATAGTACACGATTTCTAAAACTAAGCGATTAAAATAATTGTGTAGTATAGTAATTATTTTTAAACGTACGAAGCACTGTAAAAGTGAAGCTCTACTTCCATATTAATTAGCGCACACTACTCACGAATGGCGGGATGATTATGGCACATAATACCAGCTAGTAATTCAGGATTGCGACGAAAATAGAAACAGTTACTGTGTATTGGGTATTTTCCAAACTTATCAGTTCCCTAGCGAATTTTAGTGGATGGTTTAGTGGACGTAAAATACTCATATGAGGTTGCCACTCCCTATACTATTCTCTAGGTACCTGATATTAATCATCATGTCATCATGACACTATTTGGGTGCTTCGATCTGAGATAAGATAAGCACTATACACATTCAGGAACAATGAACAATATATACAATAAGTAAGTAAAGCTAGCCGTAACGTCCCAATGCTGGGCAAAGGCCTTACCTTAACTATGAGGTAGTTCGAGCCATTCTACACCACGCGGCCTGAGAGCGGATTGGCGGAGGGGTGTTTGCAAGGCAAGTGACTAACCCTGCTGTCAAATGTTATTAAACCGCCCATAAGGCCTCTGACTAGGCTTAACGACTAATATCAACCGATATTAGCCGGGACCAACGGCTTAACGTGCCTTCCGAAGCACGGAGATGCTCGTGATGTACGTCCCTTACATGGTCAGAATGGGCACCCATCCAAACACAACCGCGCTATAAATTGCTTCACTTCGGTATCACTGCTACCAGTGCGCAACGAGCACCTATAAATAAAAAAAGAAATGATTTATAAAGTCGGTTGTACGCTCCCGAAATTTGTTTATTATACAACGTGTAACGTTAATTGCGTAAAATCCTAATCCTCTCTCGACAGAGCATCGTCCGCAGAGCAAGAAATGATCAGAAGTGAAAGTAAAACTTATATTATAGCTCTCCTCTTAGTAATTAATGTATGAATTAGCTATTTAAACAAATGCATTGTAAGCAATAGTGCTTTTATAATAGCATATGTATTTTCTATCGAATATGTAATGTCACTGGCTGGATCGGCGTGGTCAGGTTACACTACCACAAAGTAAAGTTGAGCAGTCGGTTTGAGGAACGTTGTCTACATTGTTGTGCACAATGAAAATGTTCCGTAATATCAAGGTTACTCGGCTACCCTACTGTCAATACAAGTAATCCGTAAAGGTGTCATTAGTAGCCAAAATTGTGTGCGAGCGGGAATCGTGTCACTTGGTCGGCTGGAGGCCTTAATTGCTCCGTCGGAACCCTTTCGGAGTGTCTTAATTGAGGACCAACATCATTAGCATGTCATGTCATGGTTAGAGAATCCCTTGAGGCAACCTTGTTATATTGGTTTTCAAATGTAATTTAGTTTATAACTTCCTAAATAAGACATAAACTTTTCAGGTACTACTACCCACCGCTAGATGGCGCTGGCAGTTTGTTGACTCGCAGATACTGGTCGTTTATCCATGTGTGCCTTCAAAAGGTTGGTAATTCTTTCATAGGGAAATATGTGTGTATAAAAATTTTCAAAAATCTACCAGAACACATTGTTAACTTACCGGTCAATAAATTTAAAACTGTCAATAAAGAAACCCTAAAGACGAAAAGGTATTATAAAGTAGATGATTATTTAAAAGATAATAATGTATGGACAATGATCACTACAAACATTGTAAACCTTTTGAAAAGAGGCATTGACAATTGTGACTGAGTTTTTTGCGCAGCTTCTTCTCAGCACTAGCCTAAAATTGTCCCGAAGCTGTGGTAGGGTTTATATTGGGACGTGAAAAAGTGTCCTCAATGAGCCTATTTGCATAAATAAATGACTTTTATGACTTTTTTGTGATTTGGCGAAGTAAATGGTTCAGCTTAATCAACATTTTCATTTCGGCGAGATCTCTATCTGCAATCTTCAGCATACCCTGACATTGATTTGGCTACTGAGTAAAGTTTTTGTATTTTCTTTTGAGTCTATGCATGTTTGCATGAATTACTAAAGAGAATCATAGCCCCTTATCGATATTTTTTCTGTTTGTATCTTTCGACTGATGATCTTAAACAGCTCCTTCATTAAGTGATAAGAACATATTTTGTAAGATGAATGTTAAAAAATTTTAAAATTTCCAACATTAGAATGCTATTTCAAGAGCAGTTGGTGTTGCTGTCTCCTAGCGGGCAATGAAATAACAAAGTGAAAAGTCGTGTTACTGCTAGTACATCTGATTTATGTGACTAAACACAAGAAAATACGATTGTGCGGTTGGTATGAGAAGTCGTTCATTCTTACTTGAGAAATATTTCAAGAACGCATTGTAAGTTTTGACTTGTTAGGTCAACGGCCCATCACTCACTCACTCGCCTCAATATGGCGTGTGGTATCGTTGATAAATGTTAAATTTTTGAATAAAAACAACACAAGAATCATTTAAAAAAAGAAAAGTCGATTTTGTAAGCACTTGTGTGTGTGAACATTTACCTTCCTCCAGCTCAGCTCAATATTTTTTCTGGAACTTAATCTGCTTGTAATAAAATAAATTTCGTTTTGGGGCTATCCGTTTAAAATATCTCTTTATGGAATTTACTATATAAAATTTATATTGACGTCCAGTCTCAGCATCTGCGGTGAAATGAACTAAACCTTGCATTTTCATTCGTTCGAAAGCGAACTTGAAATCAACGAAAACAGAGCAAAATATATACACGAATACTTATTAAATTGGGTAATATATATTTTTTACCACTCCTTTGTGAAATTTAATTGTTTTCATCCGAAATTCGCACTTTAATCAATGAATATCGCAAGCCATTTTGACTAATTCAAAAATAGGAATCCGGGTTCTATTTTTGAATCACTCGCGTGAGTATGGCGTGTGATTTTCTTTGATTAATGCTCGATTTTCAAATGGTGATCATTCGAAATTCATACGCCAGTAATTTATAAAAAAAAACTACTTGTGCCTACATTTATCGTAAATTTCTTTGACTTTTTATTGATTTTCGAACAAACATCATTCGACATATGGACGCGAGTGATTCAAAGATAGAGCTCCTGTTCCGTGAGTTAGAATCTAACTATTTATACTTTGCGTATTTCTATATCAGCTGGATCGAAAACTGCAATACTAAAATACTACTAGCAAGGCATTGATAATAGGGTACGCACTACTTATGTGCACGTGTTTTATACGAAAGGGCCTAGATTCTCGCGTCAATCGTTTTATTTGTGTGGCCCTGTCCGAATAAGTAAACTCGATTCGTGAACTTTTTTGTAAACGAATTGCGCTGGGATTGGCCCTCGGGTCGCCTTTTGAAATTCATCATAACTCATTCGTAGTTCGTAGCTAAGTACATAATTTTCTGTTTAGGAATGTTTACAGTGGCCATGTTTGTTCCCTATTTATGAGCCCCTAGAGGCTTATTATCTTTGTAAAATTTAACCCACTTTTTTCGTAATACATTACCTCACCAACTTCATATGGCAGCAGCGGCTCGCTGTAGTCGCGCGGCAGCAGAGTTAATATGAAGGCGCAATTATGACCGATGACGGATTAACATTTCATTTACTTAATTTAAAGATACGGTTATCAGATAACATGAATTGTATTCATGTCTCTCACCGTGCGTGTGTGATGTACGGACAACAGCACGTCTAGGTTAACAGTGCGGTATCTTATTCAGTTGTAATAAGGGCTACTTTGCAACAAAAGTCGGTAGCCTGATGTGCTGGCCACTGTAAAAAACATATTTTTCATGTATGTAAAAATATAACATATTTTTCATACAATTGGAAGAGATAGAATTACGGATGAGCGCAATGGTCCATTTAATTGGTCATCTGTCTATACCCTGATATACTGAACCTACCTTTATTATTTTAATGTAATGATTATTTTTAGCTTCCCAATTTTAATCCATTTATTATGGTTACGTTATACTGTTGACTCTATCAAGATAACAAAACTAATTTAAAACGGAGTCGAATTACGTGTATGATTCGATTACAACCTTGGTAGGGGCTGACGTGCTGCCTGTCTGCTCATCAGAATAATGCTGCAAAAAAATAAATACTTATTATTGCTATAAATCAAAGATCCCAGAATATTCTTCAGGATAAATGATACAGATATAAATTTTAGGAATCCAATTAACCCTTAGCTGGTATCGCTATTTTTGGCAACAGTACTGGCATCGTGGGTCATATTTTACCTATACCAAAAAATCTGTTGTTGTCTATATAAATTTGTTTTATTTGTTTAAATAGGGATAGATATTAAATAAAAAGAACATTTTGTACAAAATTATATTAGAATAATTTTAAAATATTCAAAAATTATTAAGTTCTACATAAATTTGTAACGAACCTAAGATTTTGCCACTTTTTGGACAGAGTGTTTTTAAAAACAATAAAAAATACAAACGCTAGAAAAACTTGAACGAAAATAAATTTATGGCACATTTCATATCCTTTTAATAACAAAAAAAGTATAATTCTCATGAGATCAGCTTATAATTTATAAATGACCATCAAAAACAAAGGACTTGTTACTAACCAACAATATAATGCCATATTTCAGTCTTATACTTTTTGACAACTAGTACACATATTATTTTGGACGGAATGAGTCTTACAAATAAAATGTAAACATTAAATACATTTTAGAGAATGTTTTCGATCATTTTAGGTAGCATCTGGCCCTTTTCCCTTGAATTTCTTTCTTTTTCATTTGAATTTGAAGCGATAGAAGAAGTTGATGCAACTGGTTCTTGAGTCTGGGACTGATTTTCTGGCTGTCCGTGTATTTCTTCCAAAATCCTTCCCTTTAGATTATCAATCCTTCTCTTTAGATCGATGAAAAAAAAAGTGTAACCTGTTTTTATTGCAATATATTTGGTGTTGCCAGATCTAAACCATTTTTTTTTTCATACCAATGATAGGTTCGGGGCTTTCTCGATCGCTGATGACTTCATCGTCACAAAGTTGATTTATATTTGGGCTCTTTTCAACATCTTCCGACTCTGAATCATCATTTACGTCGTTCAACAACTCCTCAATTTGTCTTTCATTCAAAAATCTTCCCATTGTTGAAGAAATATTCACTCAAAACAAAAAGTTTAAAAATTACCCTCAGTGAAAAAAGTCACACACCAAATAGTGTCGTGGGTCAAAAATGACCCAGCCGGCTACATACCTCAGCTCCTATGATAGTCGCAGCGCTGCACGTCCGCCCCTCGCCGCAGCTTACGACGAACTGAGATTACGTAGAAACGCGCACTTGTACCATGAACATTAAAATAATAATAACTAAAAATGTTTGTGTCTGGGTTAAATTTGACCCACGATACCAGCTAAGGGTTAATATAAAGACAAGTTAGTTGTTTTATTCAAAGAAACAACTTCTATTTATCCGAATTTAATAAAATGTTCTTATTATAGCAATAAATGCCATAATGATGATTTTTACACGTTTATAAAAACATCTTTGACATACGAGTACATATCCACATAAGTCCCATTTGCTATTGTAACTTAAATAAATCGTACAGCATATTTATAATTTTATTAAGCTTAATTCTAAAATATGTAAATGTTAACACGAATTTTATCTCAGCGTTGAAAAACGCCACCTAGGGCCCTATTTTTAAATATCTCACTTGAATACGGCGAGTGATTTTCATTTTTTTCGTTGGAAAACGTATTCAAAATCAACGAAATTCACGCGAAACAGTGACGTGAAGTATCACATAATTGAGTTATTTTTTTATACTCCCATGTGCAGTTAATCTGATTTTATTTAAAATTCGGATATTAATCAATGAATATCACACGCCATCATAAAATAGGGTCCACTGTTGTTCGACAGGTAAAACCATGTCGAGACTTCCACTGTATCAATAACTTTTTTTTAGTTTATTATTAAAAGTTACTACATGTTTTATTTTACAATATTCTGCCCAACTGTGTTACACTAGGGGTCTCCCGCAATTTCGTCCGCGCGTTTTGAGTTTGCTCGCCTCCCGTCGCAGCGTGATGTATAGTATAGTAAGTACAGGTCTTATCAAAGTAAAGATTTATGCTTGAAAAGATTTTGTAAGTATGTTTTTCAGGTTAACCCAAAAAGAGCTAAGTCTAGCCAGACCCCAATTGGGAATGCAGTAGCCACGTAACGAGCAGACGACCGAGTCAAAGCGTAATGGGCCCAAATAAACTCAAGCTTGAACCGACTGCCGAAATACTGAAAGAATCTTGAGTTTTTCTTCTTGACCTATTTATTTGACTAAAGATTTCTTAACTTTGAAATCTAAATCTGCCAAAAATTTTGCTGCTCATGAATGCTAGTAAAATAAGTAAAATCAATTAAGCATAATGAGATCACATGGACCACATACAGTCTATCAACTCTAATGTTAACAAAATTATTTTAACAGATTTACAAGGGTTTATATTATGCTGTATGCCTTTTGCAGCTTCTTATGAATTTATAATGAAGAAAAGAAC
Organism: Pyrausta purpuralis; assembly: GCA_963924145.1. Classification (NCBI taxonomy): domain Eukaryota; kingdom Metazoa; phylum Arthropoda; class Insecta; order Lepidoptera; family Crambidae; genus Pyrausta; species Pyrausta purpuralis. The sequence continues at coordinate 25,157 of CAWUPE010000295.1, forward strand.
AGCAGTTCAACCAAAGCAATAATCGAAAGTTTAAAAAAAAGTATGTCAAAATGGCCGATTGTTGGAGCGTGCGTATTTTAAGATCTTTCTTTTAATTAAATGTATTCCATTCTAGTAAATCATACCCTTTGATGTAAGGTAAATCTAAGACCCTTCACACACTGCGCTTTTTAGCAGCGATGCAATCACGATGCTAACGCGCGTAAGCATCGATGGGGAAGGGAGACTGCATTGCTGCTGACGCGCGTAAGTTCAATGCAGATATTTTGCATTGATGCTAAAAGTTACGCAGTGTGTAAAGGTTAACATTTTAGGACTGAATCGATGCTAACGCGCGTTATTATAGCTATTGCATCGTTGCTAAAAGTCGCAGTGTGTAAAGGGTCTTAGTCGCGCTAGATTATTAATTAATAGAGTAGCGAGTTCTGTGAAAAAACTTTTGCGTACTTAATGGCAATGAAGTAACTAAAATCACAGTTTTAGTCAGTACTGCTAGAAATGAATGAGACCAATCCAATTATTTTGTTAACGTGGAGGAGGGACGAATATTTTTCTAGTCAAGTCGAGGCGAAATCGTTTCGACTTCGTCTTTTCACACTTGGCTTGGTCTGGAGTCAAAAGCAAACGCATACTAAAAGAAAAAAAAAACTTTAACTATCTTCTACAATACTTACATAATACTTGTATATACTGTTTTCATTGATTCGATCAGATCGAGATCGAGAAAATAAAATGGTTTCTACTAAAGTGATTCGGGTAACGCCGATAGGTACCCCTTAAAAAATTAACACGTAACAAAAGCGTATTTGAACAATGTTTGTGATATTTTTTTTAATATCAGATTGAGATAGAAGTCTTTTGTAATAATAACGCCTTATCACCAAAATAAAGAAAATACAAATTTATAAAAGATTAACCTGGGGAAACACAGCATATACGAGTACGCCAGACAACTTTTCTATATAAGGATTTTTCATCATAATTTTGGCATAGATTGTAAGTATAGGCTGTTACTATCAATATCGGGTAATCGCGATAAAAACGTCACGTCAAAACATAAGGTATTTATGTTTTTATCGCGATCGCGTTTATTCCCGTATGTTAGTGTATTTATAATGCAACGCGAAAGTTTAAAATTGTTTAGGCTGTTACTAGGCGACAATTATCGCCATTACCCAGCGGAATTCCATTTAAAATCTTCTGATCAATAAAAAATACCCGATAGCTCTCTTTATCGGTATCCCAAATCCATTCCGGCGCATTAATCGCCTTAAAATTGACAAAGAGAAGCCCTTTGGCAGTGTGAAGTGTGCACCCGGGCGCAAAAGTGCACGCCAGTGCTCGCTAACGATTTTAACTGTCATTTTAAAAGTATCGACGAAAAGTCCTTTGTTAAGAATCGAAGCTTGCGTAAATTATTTTAACTTTCGCCTGGCAACATTATCATCTCGTTTAAAAAAAAAGGTTCAGTTTTGTCCCGTCATATTTTCGTCTCGAACGGATCGTATCGTCTGTTGGCGCGGTATCGCGCATTTGTCGTTTTTTTTAAATTATCGTGTCGTAATTTGGTTAAGACCAAAGATTGTGTCGCATAAATTACATAAATAAAAAGAGAAGGCTGATCCGTTAAAGGAGGTGCTGATTTGCTGTGTGTCGGTAACATTGCTGGTAAAGGTATCCTGTATCTGAGGTGAGTTCGAATGATCCAAGGGTCTAGGTGCCTGCCCCAGCCACTACTACCGAAATCTGCCTCAAGAACTGCAGACAAGCAAGGTGAGTGCTTCTTAAAACTGATTTTAGCCTATCTCTGTTCGCGTCTTATATTTCGTGCATTTATTAGTTATTAAGAAAATTATATTAATTACAGTCCATTAAACCCCCCTATTCATTGCCCTTCAAGCCTGATAATTTTGTAAGGCGATCTTGGATTTTCGTGTTATACAAACAATTTTGGTGATTTTGTTAATATTTTCGTTTATAAAAATAATTGAGGGTAAGCATAGAACTCACTTGGCTTGAACGCTTAATTAACCGTTCGTTTTGTTCATAGATTAAAAAATAGTAAGTACCTGTTAGGTTTCGGAACGTGATTGTAGTTATCTTTGACACTTGTCAAGTTGTCAACGTCAATTGCATTATTATATCCTCTTTTTATTTGGTGGTTTCGTAAAAAATACAATTTGTTTTACTACTTTTATTAGTAAATATGGGCGGTAATGATTCTGTAGAAACTTGTGATAAAAACCGTGTCGGTCGAGATTACGCCTTTGCGCGTATGGAATTTATGAAAAATTCGGATTTGCAGGGTTATAGTATGCAAGACGTCATCAACATTGAAAAAGATTTTCATGCATTTCAGGTTGAACTATTATGTTCCTTAACGAGTGCTGAGAAGGAAAGTGAATTGCAGATGTCGTTGCATTTTGAGCGAATAGTGAAATCTATAAAATTATGTTTAACGGAAAAAGATGAACAGAAACCAACTGGGTTGAATAATAGTTTAAATAGTAGTTCCGGTTCAAGTGTTAAGCTACCTAAAATTAATATCGTTCCATTTGATTCAAAAATCGAGCATTGGGTGTCGTTTATACAAATCTACGATTCACTTATTCACAGTAAAAATATCCCAGCAGTTGAGAAGTTGCATTATCTACTGTCAAGTGTTCATGGGCAAGCCTTTGATATGATTAAGAATTATCCATTGTCAGATGATAGTTACTTATTGGCATATAACACACTGAAAACGCACTATGATAGGAAAAGGGTAATAGCTAACCATTTTTATGAAAAGTTGTTAAACTGTGAATCGGTGAAGTCGAAGAGTGCTCTAGAATTAAATAGGGTTTGTCGAACATTTAGGGAAAACTTAGAAATACTGTCAAAATATAAGTTGCCTGACAAAAATTTTATATTGTACCATTTATTGTGGTCAAAGTAGGATGTTGCTAGTAAGGAAGCTTTCGAGTTGCAACTTGACTCAAACGCTGAAATACCAAGCTATAAAAACTTAATTTCGTTTATTGAAAAGCGAGGTCAAGCACTAGAAAACTCAATAGTTAGGCAGCCTATAGTAAACAGTAAGTCGGTAGCTAAACCAAAGGCATCTTTTGTCGTGCCACCTGTAATAAACTGTGCCATATGTTCCGCTCCAGGTCACAAATTAGAAAATTGTTCTAGCTTTTTGGAATTGTCTCCATATGAGAGGTTTAATCGGGTAAAGGAAAAGAAACTTTGCATCCTTTGTTGTTGTCCATTACATACTGTAAAAAGATGCAAATCATCAGTCACATGCGGTACTTGTAAGCATAGACACCATACTTTACTTCATTTTGACAAAAATAATGAGATGGAGCCTTTACAACAGACACAGCTGACTTTGACTGTTCCGAATTCAAAAACACAAGTTTTGTTTTCAACAGCTGTTGTACTAATAAAAAAAAAGTATCATAAATTAGTACCCATTCGAATCTTAATTGATAGTGCTTCAGCTTGCAACTTTGTGACCTCGGAGTGTTCGCAGAGGCTTAGATTAAATATAATGAGTAGCTCACAAGTGGTAAATGGTATTGGTCAAACATCAACTGATGTTCTTGGAGTTGTCACTTATGAAATAGTCCCTTCAAACGGTGACTCCTCGTGTAAATTTTCGATTGAAGCTTTAGTTCTTCCTAAGATTTGCTCTGATATGCCATCAGAAACATTTGATGTCTCAACTTGGAGGCATATTAAGGATTTGGATCTTGCTGATCCATCATTCTGTAAACCTGGACCTATTGATATGTTGGTTAACGTCAACGTTTTTGCCTCAGCGCTTAAGCCTGGCATTGTCAAAGGCAATGCAGGTCAACCTATTGCTATCTGCACTGTTTTCGGCTGGATAGTTATGGGTGAGTGCTCTGTAGATGTGACCGTTTCTCGTTCTCGATTTCAAAAGGGTTCTCGTGTGCAGAACAAGGAGTGCTATCTCGTGTCGAGTCTTTCATTGGACTATAATATCAAGCGTTTCTGGGAGTTGGAAAATGTAGATCCTCCTAAAACTGTCGTTTTGTCGAAATCGGAAATGTCGTGTGAAAACCAAATGGAAAATTCTTACTGTCGTAATCCCGAGGGTAGAATGGTAGTACCATTGACTTACGCTGACCTTCCGGATAAACCTAGGTTTTCAAATTCTCGCGAGATTGCTCTCAAGCGTCTCTTAAATTTAGAAAGGAAGTTCAAGTTGAACCCCCAATTTGGGACAGCTTATGTCAATTTCATGGACGACTATTTGGAATGTGGTCACATGGAAGAAGTTGATGCTCCATCGTCGTCTGAAGGTCAATTCTTCTATATTCCGCACCATGGCGTTCTTCGCCCTGATTCTATTAGCATCCCTCTTCGTGCTGTCTACGATGCAAGCGCCAAGGATCTTACAGGGAAATCCCTAAACGATACATTGCTGCCTGGCCGTAAATTGCAAAGAAATCTGTTCGATTTGTTAGTTCGATTTCGATGGCATGCCGTAGTATTCACCGGAGACATCAAACAGATGTACCGGCAGTTCTTGGTCGACCCTCAGGATTGCGACTATCAGCGTATTTTGTGGCGTCCGTCTTCTGAGGATCCTGTGAGAGATTATCGGCTGCTCACAGTGACGTACGGTGTTGCTTGCGCCCCTTATCAGGCGCTTTGGTGTTTATCCAAGTTGGCGGAGGAGTACTCGTCTCATGCTCCTGGTGGTGCTGAAGTCTTGGCTAGGGATGTGTATGTCGATGACGTTGTAACGGGTGCAACTTCTGTGGAAAATGCGTTGGTCTTGCGTAGGCAGTTGGTGAATATTTTGTCGTCTGCTCACCTGCATTTGCGTAAATGGACATCAAATAGCTCTGAATTTCTGGAGAGTTTACCTGATTCGGAGTTATATTCAGATCAACTTCGTAACTTTCAAAACGTTCATGATAATTCGCTAAAAATTCTCGGTCTTTCGTGGCTTCCAAAGGAAGACAATTTTATATTCAAATCATTGTTGAATGATTGTTGTTGTACGAAGCGGTCAATTCTTTCCGATATTGCTCGTATCTTTGACCCTCTAGGTTTACTATCGCCGGTTGTGTTTTTTGCGAAGTATTTAATACAGCTTCTTTGGGTGTCTGGTGTTGAATGGGATGATGAAGCTCCCATCATGATCACTCGAGAATGGCAAAGATTCAAATCTCAATTGTCGGAATTAAGTTCATTGTCTATTCCCCGTAGAATGATTGTATCTTTCGTGTCGTTGCAACTTCACGAATTTTGTGATGCCTCGGAGAAGGGTTATTGTGCTGTCATCTATTGTCGTGTCGTTCAAAATGACGGTTCTGTTATCGTGCGTTTGTGTTGTGCGAAATTGAGGGTAGCTCCTCTGCGCAAATGTTCAATTCCAAGATTGGAGTTGGTCGCTGCAGTTTTGCTGTCAGACTTGATTGCTTCGTTCACAGAAGCCTTAAAGGATTTCTATACCTTCGATGATATCCACGCTTGGTCAGACTCCAGTGTCGCTCTGATTTGGATTCGTTCGTGTCCCTGTAAGTGGGAAACTTTTGTGGCTAATAGGGTTGCACACATACAAGAAAAGATTCCCCCCGAAAATTGGCACCACGTTTCTGGTTCATGTAACCCAGCGGATTGCGGTTCCCACGGATTGTTACCTACTGACTTAATCCAGAATACGCTATGGTGGGCGGGGCCTGATTGGCTGCACAATCACCGAGATTCATGGCCGCAATCGGAGTTCTTTTCGGATCAAGCTGCTTCTGACGAACAAAAGATTTTTAGTCTCTTTACAGCCTCTAATGAGTCCTTTGTCAATGACATTTTGGTTTAATTCTCGTCACTGCAACGTATATTACGTATACTCGCTTATTGTTTTCGGTACATTCGCAATTTGCAGAACCCATCTTTGAAAAACACAGATCCCAATTTGTCGTCTGAAGAAATAAATAAAGTTCTACATTTTCTCGTCAAGCATGTGCAAGAACTTGTCTTCGCATCTGAGCTTCGTTGTTTGTCGAAAGAGAAGCCTCCCCTTCCTTTGTCAAATTTGCTAGCCCAAGAATTTTGGATTTTGTCATCGAGGAGGGCAATATACTCTGTAACTTCTTCTTGCATTAAATGTTTTCGCGCACGCCCAAGAGTAGCTCCAGCTCCTGTTATGGGAAATTTGCCATCGTTTAGAATTAGCCAAATTAAACCGTTTTCGTCCGCGCGGTTGATTACGATTACGGTCCTTTTGATATAAGTTTAGCTCGCGGTCGTGGCCTACGGACCTTAAAGGCTTATATTTGCGTTTTCGTTTGCACTGCCACAAAAGCAGTACATTTCGAGCTGGTTTCCGAGCTTACGTCTGAAGCTTATATAGCTGCCTTGCGCCGCTTTATTTCGCGTCGTGGTCGTTGTTCGCGATTAATCTCAGACCAAGGTAGGAACTTCGTGGGTGCATCCAACATATTGCACGACTTGATGGCTAAAGCTTCGCGAGCAGAGCAAATTGATTTTGTCTTTAACCCGCCTGGTAGTCCACACTTTTTTGGCTTAACTGAAGCTGGCGTGAAGTCTGTAAAGACTCATTTGTCGCGTGTAATAGGCTCACAGCGCCTAACTTTTGAAGAATTCTACACAGTTCTGACACAGATAGAGGCTATGTTGAATTCAAGACCTTTAACTCCTGTTAGCTCTGATCCCAATGACTTTTCAGTTCTAACGTCTGGTCATTTTCTTACGATGGAACCGCTCACTATGTTACCCGAAAGTAACATAGTTGATGCAAAGTTAGGTCCTCTTCAGAGGTGAAAATTGCTACAAAAGATCCATCAAGACTTCTGGCGTAAGTGGCACCTAGAATATTTGCACACCTTGCAACAACGCCACAAATGGTTTGATGACCAGAAGAATATCGTTGTCGGGACTCTTGTTCTCATTGTAAATGAGCAATGTAGTCCCATGAAATGGAAAATAGGCCGGGTAATACAGCTTCATCCAGGGAGTGATGGGGTTTGTCGGGTTGTCACAGTTCACACGGAGGCTGGTGAGTTTAAAAGACCAGTAGTGAAATTGTGTCCTTTACCTCTAGAAAACTAGTAATGTAATATCGTAAATTATCGTAGTATTAAGTAAAATTTCGTTAAAGAAAAATAAAAACCTAAGCTAATCGGTGAGTTTTATCCTTACTAAAATTGTTGGAATGTTAAAAATCGAAGCTTGCGTAAATTATTTTAACTTTCGCCTGGCAACATTATCATCTCGTTTAAAAAAAAAGGTTCAATTTTGTCCCGTCATATTTTCGTCTCGAACGGATCGTATCGTCTGTCGGCGCGGTATCGCGCAATTGTCGTTTATTTTAAATTATCGTGTCGTTATTTGGTTAAGACCAAAGATTGTGTCGCATAAATCACGTAAATAAGAAGAGAAAGCTGATCCGTTGAAGGAGGTGCTGATTTGCTGTGTGTCGGTAACATTGCTGGTAAAGGTATCCTGTATCTGAGGTGAGTTCGAATGATCCAAGGGTCTAGGTGCCTGCCCCAGCCACTACTACCGAAATCTGCCTCAAGAACTGCAGACAAGCAAGGTGAGTGCTTCTTAAAACTGATTTTAGCCTATCTCTGTTCGCGTCTTATATTTCGTGTATTTATTAGTTATTAAGAAAATTATATTAATTACAGTCCATTAAACCCCCCTATTCATCCTTACTTAAGATCAAACAATTGGTGTGTTGTCCAGCGCATATTTAATTGTTTCTGAGAATTCTGTGATTAAAAAAATATACAGGGTGTAACAAAAAGGCGAAATAATATTTGAGGGTATGTATGTATGTAATGTGAACATTAAGTAGTAAAAGTTTTAGTTAAAAATAGCAATTTTTTTCCCATACTAAGTAAATGAATGGTTTTTTATACCGAAAGTGTTGACAACCCTGAATCTGCGGTCATTCGTTATCAAAAACCCTTCTCGATTGCAACCCTTGCCCGCCGCACACACCTAACAGCTGATATTAAGGTTGTCACCGATAAGTTTTTGTTAAAACTTTAGCATCAATTTACTCAGTAATTTATACTCGCACGAGTTTGCGGTTTTGTATAAGAACTACACATTTACTACTCTACACGACCTTTAAATTTTATTTCGCCATTTTGTTACACCCTGTATATTGCTCTGATCCCAAAGTAAGTACCTAATGCACTTGTGTTATAGAAATCAGACACCATGATGGTTTACCTCTTTTTGTGTAACTAAATCGGTCTCAATGTTATCTTTTTGTCCGGACTAGTAGCAAAAAAAATTTTTTTTACAACTAGACAGCCTCAAAAATGCTATTAATCGCATTTTTTTAATGAATAGCCACAGATGTAACTAATATGATAAATCATGATACAAACAAAGGTGGATTTAATTAGATAAAGGAACTCCAAAAATACATTGTTAGTGTACTGCTTACCAGCACAGTGGTCCCTTAACTAATTAAAGAGTTTCCGCATCGATTCGAAGGGTTCGGTTAACAAAAACAATTAAACTTGGACGCATAACAAATCGTTACAACTTGTTTGACACTCCAACTTGTCCCGGCTCCAATAAGGAATGTGTTCCTATTTGTGGCTTGTGCCGGACGTGTTCTGGTTGCCGTGAATACTGAAAGTGTTTGCGTATGTTTCGGATGAAGGCGTGTGTAGTGTATACAACTAACGAGAAACATTTAATGTTATAAAGAGGTAGGATATCGCACTGCTATAAGAAGGTAGTGTTAACTTAAAATTGGAGCATTTTGAGATAACGCATTTTTATACGTTATTTTTAATTCTGTACCCGTCAATAAGACTGGCGTTCGAAAAGTGCAAGATTCACTATTTGTGGCTGAATGACTATGGTCACCCTCCGCGCTAGACATCATCATTTTCAGTTTTGGTGGACATTTGATGAGGCAAGAACGTATCACTTCGCGAGTAGTCCGCATTATTTTGAATTGAAACTTTAGTGACGATCAAATATTGAATCTATTGTGTATTCTTTATACTTAACATATTATTGCTAAATAACACTAATATAAATTACACTTGCAAAGAGCAACTTTGACTGTGACAGACGAAGAATCCAACCCCGTGTCTTACGCTATCCGGGCGTATGTATATACCACTCGGCCACCGTCACATTAGTAATGCTATTGAATTTTGCAAGCGCTTATTTTTTTGCGTGACATCATCAATTTTGAGTCATTGCTCTCACAATATCCGAAAAAAAACGAGGTAAACCATGTTAACCCTGAAAAACTGTAATCAGAACTAATAATAAAGATTAGCTTGACTTTGTGTTTTTGCATAAAGACAATCTGTTTCTATTTGTATTGCATTGCATAAAATAAAGACTCCCTTCTTGTACTAATAACCTTTTTTTAAAGTGTTCATTCTTAATTATTATATTTTAGTACGCTTTGTACATTAATTTTATCATATTTGGTCATTTAAATATTTATATTATATATTCAAAAAAAAATTCACAAATAACGTCACAACTAAAAATAACTTATAAATAATAGAAAATACTGTGATCTTAGAAACAATTCAACAATTAAGGAATTCCTTATTTTTCACAATTTTAACAAAGTGCTAACTTTCGTCGTGATAAAATCAGTTACTACTTTAACAGTCATTTCTAAAAAATGCTTGATTTTGAGTTAGCACGGTGTTCTAATAACAGTGCAATATGTTCGCGTAAAGGTTTGCCGGTAACAAGTACCTGTGTCAAATCAATATTACAAAAAGTCCTTCAAACTCGATTAACTTAAGAGTCGGAATACATTCTGAGAACTAAATAGGTGTTTAATTTAATTTCTTAAGTTGACGAAGCAAAAATTTGCGCTATTTAATTTCATAAGGAAGCCCTTTTCAAGTTTTCCGGAAAGGATTCGCAAGCAACACTTGGCGACTCATTATAATTGATTGACACAATTCGACTAAAACGAGGAATTACCGCAATTTTCGCATCAATTCAAAGTTATGATGACCATTTCATTTGTTAATAAAGGTAGGTTTGCGAAAACATTTTTTACTGTTTTTGAGTACCGAGTTAACGCGTAAATTCACACCCATATTTTTTTTATTTATTTCTTTCATAAGTAACATAATATACTCAAAATAATTATCTGCCAAACTGTAATACAGTTTGTGGGCACAGTGGCCTTATAGTAATAATAAACTTTTAAACGACGACGACTTTTAAACGTACGTTTAAAAGTCGTCGAGTTTCTCCGGTAGCGGTTGCTGTGCTGTGGCAGCATTTTTCTCTGCAAGCTCGTGAGCCGTGCCCGTTCGTTTTCTACGCATCACTGAGAGGGTGTGCTGCAATATAAAAGGCGTTTCCTTTGCTGTAACTAATAATAAATAAACAAATGCAAAGAATTAGGATAACTTACCTATCGTACTTGCTGAAGTTCGCTTTTGCTTGTTTCAAATACACGCCTATGTATTCAGGTATTTACGTACATTTGACCAATTTAGTTTATTTATTTATTCTTTAGTTT
>CAWUPE010000296.1:0-22515 GCA_963924145.1 Pyrausta purpuralis
AACTGATGTGGTCATTACAATATCAACATTACTACATTTTAATGACTTAATTACGATAAAAAGAGATAGAAAATATTAAAATATTTTAAGTTGATGACGACTATGATATAAAAATGTTATAACGTCTTCCATTTTGATAATTTGAATGAAGAATAAAACAGTAAGCAAAGCTATTAAATTAATACACCAAAATGTATAATGAAGGTAGGTAAGTAATACATATAAACACATGACGTAATATATATATGATACAAACTCACTTGTACGCTGCGTACAATCTCATTACAAACCAAAGATACAATTTCCTCGGCACCCTCTTTCAACTTCATCAATTTAACTTAATTTGCCAACCGTTTTACGCTCGTAATCAGTGTAAATGAATTCCCAGAGCAAAACCAACAATGTACTCGTATATTATGCTAAGATTAATACGATATAATTAATTTGAACAGCCGAAAGAGAGCGTTGGAAAATTGCGCATTTCTCGCGTCAATCGTTTGTAATCAAATAACTCACTGTGTGCATAAAGGCGAAAAAAGCGCTGTCTCAGCTCTGAGCAGCGCTGACAAGTGTGAACCGTATGTTGAAAATAGCGCTAATTTTCGTTTGAGCTTTGTACTGGCCGACACTGCCAGGTCTCATCTATTGTAGCAGCCCTTCTTAGTAAAGCCGTTGAACAAAAGAACTCTCAAGTTTTTGAAGCGTGTTAAATGCACTTTGAGTGTATGATAAGCACTCAAGGTACAGTATACCAATGAATACCATTTTTCAGTGTTATATGGCAAAATTAGAATAAGTGTCTTCGGTAAGCACTTATTAATTTCATCAACTTGTTAATAATAACGACAGCTCTAACTTCCCACATAACTGACAAAACAAGTTTAAGCACCCACCATTTTGCTTGCAAGCGCCATATTCGGCTGTACACCTACTGCTTCGTAATTAAACAGGCTCTAGCTGTTCATATTGTCAAACTAGTCACGAACGTAGGAAATGAATTTTGGCCTCAGATGAGGCGACTGTGGGCCCACTGTGTCTTTTGATAATGAGATCCGGACGATCTAGTTTGAGATCAAGATGCAATCACGTAACTCCATTATTAAGGCAGATTTTTGAAGCAGTTCTTTATTGCAGTTTTTAAGCCACCGTTAATTTTAACTCGATGGGGATCCTGCCTGATTTAAAATTTAAAAGTGAGTGAAGTAGTGATTACAGCACTCAAGAGTCAGCAATAATGACCTTTGCATGATTCAGCACCAACTCATTCTTTTGCTTTCAACTAGTCTGATTGGTTGACAAAATATCACCATGTAAATATCAGCTTTGTTTTGAATACATTTTATGAGGTACCTAAGTTATTATTTGAAGTCTTAAACAACTTATCAGTTATTATCTATAAGGAGTGTGTACGATAATTTAATAAAGTTCTAATTTTACCTGTAAAACACAGGCGAAGACAGCTAATTTCTAATTCTATCTAGTGAATCGCATGCCAAGTTTATTTATTCAAACCTATTTCTAGACCACCTGTAGACCAACAAGATACATTATTTTAATTTAAAAAAGGCGAGAAAACAAAATATTTTCATAGGTTATATAATTTACGTGTTTTTGTTTTCTCTTTTGTTTGGCTATTGTAAAAGTTACTTACTTGTTAAAACGAAGGCTGTTAAGACGTAGTCGTTTTTAAGTTGACTATTTTTGCAGAGTTGCTCTGATGTAGCTGCAGGTGACATGCGTTTCCTAATTACATACGTAGCTAATGAGTTTTGTGGTTTAAGCCGGTTATAGCAACTTTGTTGTACACAAGCAGTATAAAGACCTAGTTTGACAGAGGTAAAATAATAAATAAGCTTTCAGGTTTTATGTTTCACAAGAGTTGACTTTGAAATAATCCAGTAGGTGCACAATTTAAAATCTGGCTGTAACAAATTATACATTATTCTGCAACGTTAGTATATTATGTTCAAAATAGTGTTTCACCTTTCAACACCTTAACACTTCAATTAGCGGTTAGCATTATTTTGTGCAAAAACCGGATTTCGCTTTCTTTAAATCTATTTACGTACAGATGTGAACCATTTATTTTGAACCTCTTACAATACTTTTTTGGTGGTTAAACAGAGTTAGGTACTAATATCCACGTAATGTTAATAAAAAGAAATTAGTAGAGATACCATCCTCTTGCAAAATGTAAAGTATACGGAAGCAAATAACAAGGACTGTTTACTCCAATCTCATCTTCAATCTTGAGGAAAACGAAGCGACCACAAAATTGGAATGTACTTAAAATTTGTATCACGTGCCATGCTCAGATTTTCACTGCGCTGCGCGTGTGATAAAGTTGTAAATAATTTGGTGATTTTGTAAAAGAAATTTCGGCTTTTTAATACTTTAGCATTTTTCTTTTTTTAACAAAGAATTCTCAGCTCTTAGGATGTACAATTTTTAAATTAGTGGTACAAACTAAACTATTAGCCTATAAAAATACTTTTTATAACAGAGTAAGCAAATTTAATTAAACTAATATAATTTTTAATACGCTTCTTGTTTTAAAGTCGTTAATTGAAGGTTGCAATTATTGTATAATGGGCCTCTTGATTACTTAACTTATAACATGATTCAACGCGAATCATGCATGCAATATATAAGTATTTGTGTCGGTTGTATATCTTTCTTCATTAGATTAACACAAAATGAACAAAAGATTTCATATCCTTTTCGTAAACACTTTGTTTGCTCACGCTGACGGGAAACTTGTTAGATTTTTCGTTGACGTAATGTTATGTAGCAAAATGACGACCTCCGTGGTCGAGTGGCTAGAACGCTGGTTTCAAGCGTCGCCATCTCGTGAGGTTCCGGTTTCGATTCCCGGTCGGGTCAATGTAGAAAACGATCTTTTTTATATTGTCTCGGGTCTGGGTGTTGTGGTACCACCTCGTGTCTGATTCCCATAACACAAGTGCATTGGCTACTTACTTTGGGATCAGAGCAATGTATGTGGTTGGTGTCCAATATTTATTATTATAATAAAATATTTTGTGTAGGTTTATTACGTATTATCAGTTGTATCACATGACAAAAAATAGCATTATTATCATCATCATTATTAGTAGCGAAAGGACGTTCACTGCTGAACATAGGCCTCCGTCCACTGGTAGGACTGTCACTGGTAACGGAGGCCTCGGTTGACAGTGGACGTCATACGCCTCGTCTTTGGTCGAAAGGTCTCCAATCTAGATCTTTTCTGTCCTATCATCAGTAAAAATTAAAAAAGAACAGCTTATTATCTTATTTAAAATTTTCGTACTAAACTAATAAACACAAGGGATTTAATGCAACGATACACTTATTTATAAGGTAAATTTGCAACTCTTCGACGCGGTTACTAGGGACCATGACCCGTATCGTGAAATAAGTATGACACTGTGAAATGAGTGAGTGACACTGTGAAATTAGTGTTGACACTTAGAAATAAGTGTATCGTTACATTAAATCCCGGATGTTGATTAGTTTCGCTTATTATTTTTCTTCCATAACACTTAGTACGTGCTAAAAAAATTACAGACGCTTTCATGAACTCAAGACCATCAATTAATAAGGTATTTGCTTGTAGTAATAAAAAGAAAAGATATTTGCATATACTAAATTTAGATGCTAAGAAATTTTATAAACATTTTTAGTTTGAAATATGATTGCATATTTATGATATTTTCATTTAGTGAAATAATGGTTCTCAATCTATATTTAATGATACCGCAAACGTCAATCTTGAAGTGTGACGTTACGTCTCTCAATCAAGCATGTCAAAGTGCTGTCAAACGAATAAAGTTCAGTGCTGCCGATTGCGTCCTGTTTGAGAAACGGGACGTCATGCAGACCACCTGACGACGATGGGTGTTTCAGGCGGCAAAAGTTTATTTAAATTTCATTTTTATGCTTATCCCTGTTACGCTGTTATGGTTAAAGCGAATATTATAGCTTATAATTGATTAATACTTAAGTTTATGCATGATTTAAAAAACAAGCAAATACCCTATTACTTTTTCATTGTAGACTTAAGCCTGAAAAGGACAATGGCGAGCACCCTTAAGGGTATATAACGTGCAAGATAATACTTGAGTGGCTCACTTCATTGATATTATTATGGAACGTTGAGCAGTTTCTAAGGGCCACTCAACTTTGCTTGCCACAGAAAATTCAAATAAAGTGACCAGATATGGTTAAGAGCAGGGGTTCCGCAGGATTATCCTTTCGTTACTAAGTACTTCGCAAAACTTATTATTTTAAAAATTATTATTTTTAAATAAAAGTAAGCAGACACATATTTTTTAATCAATGAAGCTTAAATAGTAAAATTATTAAATAGCAATACAAAACAAAAAAATACTAAGGTTAATAAAAAAAACAGGATATAATGAGATGAATAACAAAAGAAAATACCTAAACATGATTAAAACTGAATAACCATTATTTACGGAAACCTTTCGAGTATATTTTTTTAAATATTCCGACGTTTTGAACACTTTACAGCGTTCGTGGTCACGGGTAGACTAAGATCTGGGGGCACGGCAGTGCCCCCACCAAGTCGAGCAAAAAAGCGTCACTGCCGTACCATCCTTTTCTCGAAGCAATTCAGACCATTTTCGACCCCCTGTAACTTCGTTGTGGATAAAACTAGAAGACTGAAATTTTCAGTAATTATGCAGGCTTGTGAAGACACGGTATATTTAAAATTTCATTCAATTTGAACCAGTATTTTAAGAATTATAACGGGTCAAATTTCTTAATTTTGTCACTCACTGACTCACCGATCATCAAAATTCTAAGGCACTTCTAGCAGACCTAGAAGCTTCAAATTTGGAATATAAGTAGTGTTTGGTGTGTATGAATCAAGGAAAAACTAAAAAATCTAGAAAAGACTGCAAAGAAAATTAAGCCCATACAGCCAAGTCTTCAGAATTTTTTTCAATATTATATACATATATACAATAAGTAGAAGGTACCGAAAAGGAAAAAAGTAGAACTGTCTACAAAATACAAAAAAGAAATGAGATCCCATCAAAAACAATACTTGTCAAAAAAAACCAAGTCTCGCAACTCAGTTGTTCTGCTGTAAAAAGTTGTGAGATCCGTGTAATACCAAGTCGGTTATTAATTTATTCAGTCTCTACTTAAGCGACTTTCTGTCTTAATACGTCCAGTCTCTAAGACCACGATCGTGGTCCATAACAATTGAAAATCAATTGTGTCTGGAATCTCCGTACTCGAAGCATTAAGTTGTTACGTAATAATTAACAGCATCTTATAGTGACGCATATCAATATTAAAATTCTTTAATGTTTTATATAAATATATTGAGACTTGGCCATCGCACTAAATAATTGAATTTACACGTGTTTTCAGGCGATGGCCAAGTCTCAATATATTTATATAAAACATTAAAGAATTTTAATATTGATATGCGTCACTATAAGATGCTGTTAATTATTACGTAACAACTTAATGCTTCGAGTACGGAGATTCCAGACACAATTGATTTTCAATTGTTATGGACCACGATCGTGGTCTTAGAGACTGGACGTATTAAGACAGAAAGTCGCTTAAGTAGAGACTGAATAAATTAATAACCGACTTGGTATTACACGGATCTCACAACTTTTTACAGCAGAACAACTGAGTTGCGAGACTTGGTTTTTTTTGACAAGTATTGTTTTTGATGGGATGTTATTTGTCATTTAAAGAGTTTAAAAAAAATACGACAATTACTCATTAATATTAGTTAACGGTTCCTATCCTCGCTGGAAGAGCTAACTGTCTTGTGATCTTGCAGTGAGTGCGTGAGATAACAAGACTCAGTTATTCGTTAGTTGAATTAGTGGTATTCGCGTCAACTTCAGAAACAAGTACGATTAAAACTGCCTAAATTTTGTGAGAGTATCTCTAAAATTTTCCGTAAATTCAAGCCTTTAAAAAGTTGACGACGGAACCTCCTATTCCTCCTTTATTCATAATGCCTTTTATTTGGCGGACGGAGATTATAGCCACTGTGGGGAACACACTCCATTTTCTGAAAAGGTTGGAGTTTCGCAAAAATATCAATATCTTACTGAATATCAGACATTCAACGCTATCTTTTACTTGTATTATTCTCAATTTGAGACAGTTTATGGTACTGAAGGAAAATAAGTTACAGAATATTTGGTATTTACTAGCTACATAAAAATCTATTCCTTTGTCCTTAGCTATCAAGATCTTTTTTGAGACCTTTGTATTCATATTGTTCCTAACTAAACAAAGATTTAATGGCACTTTCATATTTGGACCCTTTGTCATAAAATGTATAGGATTAAGTATCTGACTATCATCCGCAATCCAAGTAATTACATACCAATTTTGATTTCTTTTTCTAATTTATCAGGCGTTACTTTGCGGAAAACTCAAATTAATTTCTTTTTCTAGCAACCTTCGTATTGGTAGCAATTTTAACGAAATGCATCCCATAAATTGTACTAATTGAATAAATAAAAGAAAAAGAAGCTGCCAGAAAAACAAAAATAAACTATGGAATGCTCGACAAAGCTACTATCATCAGTGATTAAACTCTCAAAAGAAGTGTAATCCTCTGAGAAAAGACATTATTCATGTATAATCCCATCTTTCAGTCTTTTAGACGATTTCAAAGAAAACTAAGTGTGAAAATCCTACAGTGAAATACTTGGAATCGAATGTAATGATATCTTTTTTATATATGAAATGTTTGAATACTTGTGTAAGATGTATATAGCTGCTGGTACGATAGCTCAAACATGTAACGTGTTCTTAATATCAAAGATTTCAATATTTGGATAGATTTACTTAAAAGTAAAACGTTTATCTTTTTTAACCGACTTCCAAAAAGGTGGAGGTTAACAATTCGACTGAATGTTTTTTTTGGGCAGTGTTACAAAAAACTTTTCGCCAATCTAGAGGTTATACTTTCTAGTTAGTCCCATTGTTGCCAAGTCGGGATCTGATGATGGGATCTTGGTACAATCGAGGGAAACTCTCAAATTTTTAAGGCACGTATAGTATTTTTGTACTTGAATCTTAATGTTGACGTACTGTTACGTCTGATAGTCAACATTGTGTGGAGCTGAGCTGATGGTTGAACTCCTCAACGCTTAGGAGTTCAGTGATTTCAATGAATGATAGGTAATTTGTAGCTTCTTAGAGAACAAAGTCATAAGGTGCAAATACCCCCACCACCCCCACCCCCTCCAGTAATCACTAAAAATTAAGAAACAAAATTAACTTTAAAAAAAAACTACTTCTCACTAAAAAGTCTTAAATGAAACCTTGACCCTTTAAAGGAAAGGAATCCATTTTAGGCGAACAATTTCTTTTCGGTGTGTCGGTGCCATCACTTTGACAAGCCTTAACAATCAGAGCACCGACTTCAAAAATAAATTGTTTGCCTAAAGGGATTCCTTTCCTTTACAGGGTCAAGAGTTTTTTTAAAGACTTTTTAGTGCATTTTGGTTTTGAAGTCGGTTTTTACTTTTTTAAAGTTCTTTTTTTTGCGATCATAAGATATTTAATAACTACACGTGCTCCTAAACAATCCTTAAGCATATAATCAATTTATTGTTTTTAGATATTTAATATTTGATCCAACACCCGTAAAAGGAGTACCGTATAGGGAATACCCCGAGTTTATACGATACGTATCAACTCGAGGCGTTCAGTATTTTTTGTATAAAACTTCACACTGCAACGCATACCTATCTAATTTTTAGCGTATCTAAGTTCAACTCGGATCGAGTTCAACTCGGATCGAGTTCAACTTGGATCGAGTTCAACTCGGGACCCACTCTCGACCAGCGGCGCATGCGCGTTGTAGCGCGCTTATGGCTAGTCATCCGATGATCATGGGCAATCCATCTACTCTGTTAAAGGTGCTGTCATTCACAAGAATAATTGACAATTATAGCGTTTAAATTTAATAGCGTAGAAAAAACGTTTATAGGTTTACACCATAAACACATACACACACAAAATTACACATAATAATGAAACAAAATCCAAAGATCGAGAGAAAAAACATGTTAACACAGAAGAGGAATAATTAAAGTGGAATCGTCCATGTTCATGTGCTTTACCGTACACCATACAGGGCCAATGAATGTGTATATGTGTGTGTGTATGTGTGTGTGTGCGTATTCGTGCGCGCGCGCGTCTGTGTATTTATGACACCTATACCCAAAAGGAGCCTCACTCATTATAAGCCAGGTACCTTGGGGAACCTGAGGCTGGTTTTCAGTGGGCCCCTGCTGAGTGAGATACACAGAAATTAGTGCCAACAGCACGTACTCGTATATAAATGTCTTAATTTATAAAATAATATACGACGTATGTAAACTAATAAAAAAAAGTGTAACTTAACACGTATAAAATGTGTGAAGCTGCAATAACAACATCGTTCGGGTGTCATCCTAAGTCATAGTGTACAATAAAGTTAACTAGATAACAAAATAAAAAGCACTAAGCATAGGTAATAAACTATATATAAGGCATTCGCAGAGCGATTTGACTGTGTTTACTTGAACCATTGTGATATGGTTCATGCGACCTCAGTCAATATTCTTTTCTAATCGATAATTTTTAATTCATATTATTTTATAACTAATTTATTAAAGAATGTAATTGTATGATCCTTTTGATGATTGAAATAAATGACATATATATATATACGGATATATCTAAAAATCGCTACGTACTCGTATATTTAAATGATTTGTATGTTTATATAATAAATACATTATTTCATTATTTTTATATATTCGTATATAAGTAATAGGCAGCATGTATGTTTATCATCGTATATAGTTATCTCTATCGCTATTCTCTTCTCTTTTATTGCCTCTATAACTTTACTTGCACCGCCTGTATATATATTTTTCTCTGTCCTGCTGACCTATGGTTGACTGGTAGAGAATGCTTTTGGCATTAAGACTGCCATATGTACCTACAATTTTATGTTGTGTGCATGAAGTTTTTAATAAAAAATAAATAAATAAATTAAAGTGTTGCAGGTAACTATTACCTAATTTTGTATGCCTCGACCTTTCATCAACGACAAGTAACGAAAGACTGCAGTCGCGTCCAGTGGTTCGATGAAAGTAATATTCAGATTTATAATACTATAATGAAATGTCAAGAAATAAATTACAATGATTATCAACCTTTTCTTTTTCTTAATAATTTAGTCTTGTCAATTACCATTCAATACTCAAGAGAATACTTATTGATGTAACGAAAAAGATTACAGTCAAAATAATAATAACTATTTGGATATTATTTATTGAACTTTATTTTTTTTTAGGTAAAACTACTTATCAATTATAATGTAACTTTTTTATGATTTCTGTGAAAATAGGAGTCTTATATGTTTAATCTAATTTAAAAATATGGATTAAAGTCGTTCAAATTAGTAATAACAACTTGTTCCTTGAAGATGTTCTTCATGAGATGCCGTTGGCAGTTTTCTAAGGGGACCTCCACGTACCCTGAAAAAAGTAGCAATATTAATATCATAAGGTTCAAAACTCATTCATTGTAAATATCTCAACAAATAAGAACACAATTATTGTACTTCCATGTATAGTACGAGTAATAGGTACCAAGATGAAGTGAATTAGTTCGAAAGCTGTTAATGCAAAATTATGCAGCTATTAATAAACAATTAACGTTCCTGCAATAGGTTATGAGCATTCACTAATGGCATTCTTTTCCGATCTGGCCATCAATTAAAAATAAAGGTTATGAATGTCTATTTTCGTCTGCCTAGTACTTTATTACATACTGCAGTAGGGCCCGCGAGTTGCTAATGCGATAAAGCCTCGTCAAATGTATAACCTCAAAATATATTATCTAAAAAAAACATTTCCAAAACAACATGTTTGATTTATTGATTTATTTTTGGCACTAAAATGAAGTTAAGTTACATACAAAACATAATATCGAAAGAAATATTTAAGAGCATACGTCGAAAATATTACCTCCAGCCCCCCGATTAATAACATTAACATATTAATAAAATTATGATAATGTGGATTTATCCGATCCAACTATTTTATTTTGTTCCTTTATAATGTTTGTTACCGAACTGACAATTAATCAAATCGACATCAGTTTAAACTACAACATGAATTAAAAAATTGATAGAAAATCTAAACGAAACCTAAGCCTAATGGCTTACCGAGTGTCCTGAATCACCCTGTAGGCCCGTTAACAATTATAGTACCTACCTATTTGTCTAAAAATAAAACTAAGAAATGTAAGCTTTATTTTCATTAAAGTTTCAAATATAATAAATGAAAACTGATTTTATTAGAATAATATTCAAAATAGTATTTAAAATTACATGGAGTTATTTCCGGCTTATAGATTTTAATAAATCCTAGCTTCGTTATTCAATATTATATTATTTAATTACTGCAATATGAATTTATTTATCATAAATATTATTATATATGAATTGTACAATTATTAAAAATAGCTTTAAGAGAGTCAAATATATTTTGAGAAGCGATTAGTATCGTAACTTAGCAGATTTTAGTGAATTCTGGATGCAGACTCATATGTTATTGAATATAATTGATTAAATATAAAAACATAAAAAAATATTAAATAATTATTTGTATACTATAATTATTTTAAATAATTCAATTTAATTATATCACATGAAAATCAACTATTTCCGTATCCGGCACGCTATGGCGTGAGGGCGAGCAAACAGAATTCATGACATTTGCGTCGTTAGCTTTTGTGCAAGCAACTTGTAAGCTCTAAATGAAGGATATGTAAGGAAAAGTCTTTGTATTATTCTGAGTTTGCTTAAAAGTAAAATAAAATTGTTTTGCGTGAAATTGTGTTTGAACTTTCGGCTGACGCCAAAAGAAACACAACTGGTCAGCTAGAAATACCTGAAAAGTCTTCGTCCCCTCTGCAGTTAATCATGTCCAAATAGCATCCGTTGTTAAAAGTTCTATAGATGTAGGTCCTCATCTTCGAAGCCCCGCAGACTGGGCGATAGTAGTTCGGACAAAATACTGGACAGGATTCTCCATACATTCTGCGGGTGGGCATGTGGTTCTTGATGCAATATTTTAAAGGCGTCTCTGAGAGTTCTGTAAGAAACCAGCAGGGCGATTTAGAACGTTCGGTTAGCCATTCGGCTTGGGTTTCGGCTAGATTTTCTATTTGTTTTTGAATTAATGTCGTAGTTTGAACGGATGTCGACATGTATCTTCCTTCTTCTTTCAATACCAGTTATTTTAATCTTATTAAATAGTGAAAGTTATCCAATCGTAACCGAATCCGTAACCGAATAGTTCTTCATCGGAAGGCTGGTGTTGATAAGTACTGATAATATAACATCAGACAATAATATATATTACTAGCGGTCCCCCGCGACTTCGTCCGCGCGTTTTGAGTTTGCTCCCTCCCCTCCCGTCGCAGCGTGATGTTTTATATCCTCAAATCGGTCAGCAGTTCCTGAGATAACAACAGACTTCACTTATTACACTAGTTTCTTCGTGTTTTACCTCCGTCATTGTAAATATTAGTTACTTGACTTTTGAATTCAATATCCTTCGGCCCCATCCCCGTAAATCTTGTAATTTTAATATATTTTTTCCTTTTATTGCCACATAATAATAATACTAATGGACACAATACAAACAGCATGAGTTTACCACTAAGCTGCTAAGGTGCTGCATCTCACATCGATACGGATAATCAAATAGAATTAATTACAATAACATACTAAAGAAAGTTATAATTGAGATAGATACAGTAATTTTAAACTCAAGGCAAAAGTTGTGAGAAATGAGCTTTCAGTTTATATAAATGTTCAATGGAGTGATACTATTACGCCATACGGGGCGAAGACGAATCCAACCAAGTAAAGTCTTGAAAATCGGTCACCGAGTTACTATTATAAGATGTAGTAACTAAATCGACTTTTTTTATAGATATAGATAAAGATTTTGCATACGGTCAAGGACTCTGCCGCCTATCCACTTCCAATTTCAATTAAAAAACGATTGAGGTTCAGCCGATATTGGCTCTTGAAATGGTTAGGTGGTGGTACCTACAATTACATATTGAAGAGCGCATGAATGGAAAATGCTCACTAACTATAACGTCTCTTCGAGTTAAACAATAAATTGAGAGAATTATTTACCAACTTTGTTGCATTCAGAGTATGCTTGGAACGCACACTTGCTAGGAAACATCTTGTACTCTCTTTTGACTAGGTTGAGACCGCACGTCATTTCTCCTAGAGGACAGTCGATTTTGCATTCCTTGGCATCTGTTGCTTGGGTTGCTAAAATGATATAAAAGAAGTTAAATAATAAAAACCTACACAATATATAAACTCGAATAACTACAAACACAGCACCAAATTTCTAAACGATAGGACATATGGAAGGTAGGCAGATTCCCACATCTGAGCTGAATAGCTTGAAACGGCTGACGTCATGGTTACCTTACCCTATGATGTTTCCTTGTGAATGTGACCTTACCGTAAACTTTCGATATCTTTAAGTAACACGTTGCGAAACTTCAAATCGATCGGTCAATTTAGATGACCCGTCTGGTGTAGTGGTCGAGAAATCGCCTACTACGCAGCGGGTTGCGGGTTCGATCCCGAAGCGAACAAACATTTGTGTGCATGAACATGTCTGTTTGTATTGGTCTGGGTGTTTTCTATGTATATCATGTATGTATTTACAAACAAAAAGTATTTAAGTATTATATCCGTTGTCTGGCACCCATAACACAAGCTTTGAGTAGCTTACTTTGGGACTAGATGGCGATGTGTGGGAATGTCCAAAGGATATTTATATTTATATCGGACATAAGAAATTTAGTCAGATCCCCTCATCAACTGGGAAAAGAGCTGATGATTTCAAAAGGATGAACAGAGGTGAAATTGTGTAAAGCAATCGTATTCATTAGACAGTTCAAAACATAAAATTATTATCCCTTTGGAATAGAACGACAAAAGTGAGATGTCACTAGCAGCAAACTGTGTGATAAAAAGAGATGGGTAGCAGAACCATTTTTGTCAGATGTCAAACAGTTGACCGCCCCGCAGAAGCTCGCTGAAAATTACGTGCATTTGATTTTTTTTATTTAAAAGTTAAATTGTGTATATTTTAGAGAAATAATGCGTCTGAAATAATTATCGTGAATTGATCGGTGATTGATTGATAACAATCAAGTAAGTAATGCGTAAGCATTACAGAGGCATAACCCCAACAAATAATCATTTAACAGGTAGATTAGTCCAAATCGAAGCCTCTTAATATACGACTTATATTTACCAATGCGCTTCAATTTTAAAGTTCGCAGTTTGATTATTCTATTCTACAAACGTTAATTTACGTAAAAAATAAAGACAGAATAACACAGGGAATGTATATCAACGAATGTTTTGTATAATGAAATAACATTTATTTTTACACTAGAGCTGCATGTTCAATATTTTGTGTCGACTGTTTACCATGCAGCAAACTACTATATTTAACGTAGTAACATTGTTATAAATCACCTGATCGAAAGGTTATCTCATTTAAAGCTACAAATGTTACTTTCTTATGTTAGTTACTGACATTTTAAATCGGTTTCGTTTGACAGATTTTACTTGTCCTTCTATTCCGATAGGAATATTAATTTTATGGTTCAAATGTACGTTATAATCTATCAAACGCTTTGTTCGTTGTCGTTTATCAGATCACGTTTTGAACTGTTAAATGAATACGATTGCTTTATACAATCCCACCTTAGATTTTCAGATTTTCATGAAACATAGCTCAGAACAGTCAAACAAAATTTTCTAAGTAACAATAAAGGTAAACGTAAATCTGTTCATTCGTTAAAATATCACTCACATTCACTTTTTGTACATCATTTTTTATTAGGAACTTAACCAAGGTTCGACTTTATGAGAACACAAGCATCAACTATTTATTTATTTGCTAATCTGCCGATGACTAGGCTGATCCATATAATATAGGCACAAAATTGGTGTTTCAAAGTTACCCGTAAAGAATGAAGGGATCTACTTAGAATCGGTAACTTGACAATTACCTTCTAGAAACCTATGTCGAATTACGCCAAAATAAATAATTCCCATAATAAGCGGTCACATGACCTATCTGATTTCTATGAAAAGTCAATTTATTTTGGCATATTCTGACCCATGTTTCTAGGAGATACATGTTAAGTTACTATACTGATTCCGAGTAGCTGTATTCATTATTTTCGGGTAATTTTTTAAACATCTTGTATAAATCACATTTTACTTAGATAATTCATAGAAAATATCCTCAAGCCCCTTTGCTAATTCACTTAATCCTAAACTATCTTGTTTTGGACTTTACAGTGGTCTGCAATCTTGATATAGTTTAAGATAAGATACTCACAATGAAGCCATATTGTAACCACGGTTAATGAAATTAACATTTCTCATCTACCTACTCTAGCAAAGCCTGATTGACTGCCCTTGCCTGAGTAGTGAACTACACAATAGATTTATGACGAGAATTCAATTAAGATAAACCTGTTCAACAAGCTATGTCAAGTGGAAAATAAGTGGCCAGTAACAGACTACGAAAATCATAATAAAATTGAGTTTACCAATTAAACAGTAACTCGTGTTCGTAGAATGTGAAATTATCCTGGCCAACTTACAAAGGTGTATTATAATAGAAAAAAAAAAGCAAGGTAACCTGCAAAGTCACTGGAAAAATGAAGGACTCGTGACAAACCATTTTAAGGGTTTGCTATCAAGTACCTTTTTTTGTAATGGGACACTTCCTTATCCATTTACTGGCAATATATTAAAAAAAAATACATAATATAATCAAATACCTGCTTGTGCTGTTTTTATTGCCTAATATATTTTTTTACAATAAATTATGAATATTTTATATTTTTTAACAATAAATAATATATTTTTTACAATAAATTTTTACTATAAATTTTATGTTCTAATTATGCTAAAAGACTTAACGATAAGATTTGTCAGTACCTCTCGCTCAATATTTGACGACCTCCGTGGTGTAATGGTTAAGCACGCTGGTTTCAAGGCGTCGCCGCTCCGAGGTCCCGGGTTCGATTCCCGGTCAGTCATGTCAATATACAAATCAAAATTTTCTATATTGCCTTGGGTCTGAGAGTTGTGGTACCACCGTTGTGTCCGATTCCCATGAAACAAGTGCATTAGCTACTTACTTTGGGATCAGCAGAGCAATGTATGTGATTGGTGTCCAAAAAAAACAAAAACAAAACAATGTTTTTTTGCCTTAAATATTTGTGACCGGCTTTGGCTCGATTGTGTGGTCTTTTTATTCAAAGCGAAGCAATCGAATTTATAATTTGATTTCCCTGGCTGCTGCAAAGCAATCAACATCCGCGGTGTTATAATGTAACAGCAATTGACGATAAAGTGATCACATTACGAGTATGTGTGTGGTAGACTGAGTTAGCGTATACTATAAAATTTATTCCATTGTCTTTCGAAGACTAATTATTTATCGCATTAAGCTCTACCTCTCAACGGTAGCTATTAATATTTATATTATAATAATATTATCAATATACTGCAAAAGGATTTGCTAATTTCACATAAAAGCAGAACTGCTTATTTGTTAAAGCTGCATCGCAATACACACCCTATACATCGATATTAGTTTTTTTAAGAAAGAAAGAAAGTTCATGAATTTATTCGACCAAAAAATTAAAAATAACATCCGCATACGAAAAGGCATCCGCTCAGCATTGGTCGTGGCAGCAGAACGCATACCACGACTGCCTATGTGGGTACATATAAAATAGATATAAAAATTAAATTCTTACATACAGCTTCTACTAAATGTCTTACTAAGGTATGGTTATAGTCAATGCGTCCTGTAATTTGGATTATTCGTTGGTTAGCACTGAAACAGCCTCTTAGTGACCTAGAGTTATTTTTTCCATCTTTCATCTCTTAAACGCTGCGTAACCCGGCAAGCTTAATAAAAATAAATTGGTTACTTTAAATCGTTGGAAGTAATAATTCTTATTCAAGATTTAAATCGCCATGCAAATGGCCTGCTCTATTGTGAGCTCAACGATAAATAGGTATTGTGAGAAATGTTCAAGGAATACACAAACGAAATGAATTCTAGCGACCGTATTTTTCTTGTCATCTCCTTTGAAAATTTTGATAAATTCAGAGTGAAATTCAAAAGGAACAATGTTGAATGTTTCTTTTTAAATAATGGGCAGGAGGAACAATAACTATTAAGGGGAAATTCGTGTTTTTAGGGTTCCGTAGCCGAATGACAAAAAACGCAACCCTTATAGATTCGTCAAGTCTGTCTGTCTGTCCGTCCGTATGTCACAGCCATTTTATTCTGTAACTATAAGCATCACACTGTTGAAATTTGGTAGGAATGTGTTTCCTGTTAACCGCTTTACGATCCTCATACAAAAATAAAAAATAATGACATTCAAGGGGGGGGGGGGGGGGGGGGTGGGGAAATGAATGAAAACCAAAAAAAATATTTTAGTAAAACCTATACGTGTGAGGTGTCTATGGATAGGTCTTTTAAAATGACAGAGGTTTCTAAAACCATTTTCTTAAGTCTTACGTTTCATAGCTAGACGCTTCCAAAGTGGTAAAATGGGCGTCCCCCCCATCTAACTTCTAAACTAAGCGAGTGTAAATTTTGAAAAAAACATGTAATGTAGATCTTAACAAATACTTTCAACGAAAATTGGTTCCGACGAAATCGAACAAGGAGTTTTTGAGACATAGCACATTTTCAACAACCGCAAACATAACTTTTTACTTCATACAAGTGTTTGTGTATATGAAAAACAAAGTTATATTTGCTGTCACAAAATATTGTGGTATTTTACTAAGTAGAAGTAAGTGGATTCACTAATTCAGTTTTAGTTGGCACGGAACCCTCAGGCCGCGAGTCTGACTCGCACTTGGCCGGTTTTTTCGTTGCTGTTCATGTTAGTATCATGCATTTCAAACTGACGAAACTGATTTGTCAGTTATATAGAAATCTGACACTGTGAGTGTTAAAAACATTCTAAAGCATTAGATAGCGAAGCGACATCAATTTCCAAGTTGAATTTATTCTGTAAAGAATAACTGCTTGGGCCATCTGTTTCATAAACAGACGGCTAGATGGCGCTAAGCGTCACGCAATTGACGTTTTTATAAGAAACCACAAATTTCGCAGGGTCGGACTGACAGCACGGTAGCTCAATTGGTAAGAGCGTTTGGCCCGGTCTGCCAAAAGGTTGCTGGTTCAAGTCCCGCCCGTGCGCAAATTTTTGGTTTCTTATTTCATCTTTATGAATACAAAATATGACACTGTGAGTGTTAAAAACATTCTAAAGCATTAGATAGCGAAGCGACATCAATTTCCAAGTTGAATTTATTCTGTAAAGAATAACTGCTTGGGCCATCTGTTTCATAAACAGACGGCTAGATGGCGCTAAGCGTCACGCAATTGACGTTTTTATAAGAAACCACAAATTTCGCAGGGTCGGACTGACAGCACGGTAGCTCAATTGGTAAGAGCGTTTGGCCCGGTCTGCCAAAAGGTTGCTGGTTCAAGTCCCGCCCGCCGTGCGCAAATTTTTGGTTTCTTATTTCATCTTTATGAATACAAAATATGACACTGTGAGTGTTAAAAACATTCTAAAGCATTAGATAGCGAAGCGACATCAATTTCCAAGTTGAATTTATTCTGTAAAGAATAACTGCTTGGGCCATCTGTTTCATAAACAGACGGCTAGATGGCGCTAAGCGTCACGCAATTGACGTTTTTATAAGAAACCACAAATTTCGCAGGGTCGGACTGACAGCACGGTAGCTCAATTGGTAAGAGCGTTTGGCCCGGTCTGCCAAAAGGTTGCTGGTTCAAGTCCCGCCCGTGCGCAAAGTTTTGGTTTCTTATTTCATCTTTATGAACTATATCTTTATGAATAAGTTGGTATTGTAAAAATTTTATACAGAATAAAAAAGTGCCAAAGTAAAAGGTCTTATCACAAGTGTTATTTATAATCAATTTCCAAAGAAGTATAAATTTTAACAGACTTAAAAAAGGAGGTCATTTAACATTTCGCGTAGCCAATTTCAATTTTCTGATTTTCTGTTGCATTAAACACCCTTTCCCTAAGTAATATTCATAAATTTTAAATCTTAATTTTGAAAAAGAAGAACAATCAATAAATAAACGAAAACACCAATTTTGTCTTAGCGTTTTTCAAGCGCCACCGCTTTACAGGGAACTATGTCAAGACTTCCATACCTGTATGTTTGTATGTATGATATTTGATGCGGTTTTCAGTTAAGTATTTTTTACACTGAGGAGAAGGTTTTAGTAACTATATTGACCGACTTCAAGAAAAGAGGTTTTGAGTTTGACTTTTTAACATGTAAATATATTTGACCGCATTTTTGACGCGGTTTCAGAAAAGTAATTTGTGCATTGAAAAGGTTTTGATAACTATTTTAGACAAAAACTAAAAATTACGAAAAAAAGGTTCACAAAAATTAAACCCCCTTAAAAGACACTAAAATAACGCTAAAAGGAGGAACAAAGTCATTGGAAATCGTTGCATTATGTTAACTTTAACAGACAGTAATAGTATTTTTTTGTGACAAAAGTTATCTACGTGTAAACGGAAAGCAATAAGCCGTAGCGATTATCCTATCACGTGCCAAGTATTTCTGAGCAAAAAATATACACATTTCTTTCTTATGAAAGCGCTATACGTAATTCAGAAGCATGTCGTTCGTAAGAATAAATCCGCGTGCCACAGATTACAAGATACCAACGGCACAAATATGATACGAAAACGTACGATTTTCATGTTGGCATAAAATGTTGGTTTTATACCGGCCAAGTGCGAGTCAGACTTGCTGTCACAATTTTAACTAAATTAGGGAATCCACTTACTTCCACTTAGTAAAATACCATAATATTTTGTTGACAGCAAATATGGTTTTCATAGTGTAAGATAAAAGTTATGTCTGCGGTTGTTAAAAACGCGCTATATCTCAAAAACTTCTCGTTCGATCCCGTCCAAACCAAATTTCGTTGAAAGTATTTGTAAAGATCTACATTACATTTTTTTTTTAAATTAACACTCGCTTAGTTTAGAAGTTAGATGGGGGGGCATTTTACCACTTTGGAAGCATCTAGCTATGAAACGTTAGACTTTAAAAAAATGGTTTAAGAACCTAAATGATATTTTCAAAGACCTATCTATAGACATCCCACATGCATAGGTTTGACTAAGAATCGTGAAGCGGTTAACAGAATATATCTTCCTACCAAATTTCAACAATGTGACTCTTATAGTTACAGAATAAAGTGGATGTGACATACGGACGGACGTACAGACAGACAGACAGACTTGACGAAACTATAAGGGTTCTGTTTTTTGCCATTCGGCTACGGAACCCTAAAAACGGAGTAGGGCCTATGGTAGGGCTGTCGCATAACAAAAGTGTTTCAATTCTTGTCGGGTAACTTCATTATTTTTCTTCCAGGAAAATGCGAGGAGGGAATGTTCCAAGGGATTATTTTTAATTCGACTTCAAATCTTATTGCGTTCCTTCCTTATGTGATAATTTGATTGTAGTTGGCAAGTCTGTCATACGGATTGAGATCAAGACATCAACATCAAAATATGTGTACAAAATGTCTATAAGTACGCAATCTTTTTCCCAATGAGATAAATAACATGATATCTGTTCAGCGTGAAGCATGGATTTTATTGTATTTATGTATGTTTATGTAAGTTTATTTGAAAGTATTTATGTAAGTCTTTGTAGTTCATTCTTAATTATGTTAGTTTTTTTTGTTATTTTACGCCGCTCAACTGTTTCTGCCTCACCCAATGGTTGACTGGTAGACAATGCTTTAAAGCATTAAGTCCGCCCATTTCTATTTCATTTTGTTTGTGCAATAAAGAATATATTTAAAATAAAAGAATGAGTAGGTATGAAGACATTTCTATTTGATGAGTATAAATAGCATCATACATAAATAGTTGTTACACAGTCTGGCCATAAATACTGTTACAACTAAAAATAAGAAAGATATTATATTTGAATTTGGAATCTGTCATTTTCATACGATTGCTCATTGTATTTTCTTAATTTTGGCACCAATACATTTTATAATATTTTGCGATATTAAAATGGAGTGGGGTGATAAGGAGAACCGAATCGCTGTGATTGCATTACACAAAGTTGGTTGGAGCCAAATGCAATTTTAAAACTCTCCATACGCTTGGTATTAGTCAAATGTTTGTGTACCGGGCTATCAATAGGTACAATGAGACCTCCTGCTGTTTGTGACAGAAAAAGAATCCGGCCGTTCACGTAGTGTACGAACGAAAAAGGTGGCCAAAGCATGCATGAGGGAAAGAATTCGCAGAAATCCTGTCCGAAAGCAAAAAATTTTATCTCAGGAGAATGAAGATAGCACCCAGAACCATGTCACGTATTTTAAAAGATGACTAAGGACTTGCAGCCTAGAAAAGACGCAGTGGACATTTTTAAACTGATCATTTAAAAAAGAATAGGGTAGTAAAATCGAAAAAAACTACTGAAGCGGTACGCAAAGGGAGGTCACAGAAAAAAATAGTTTACGGATGAAAAAATCTTTATAATTAAGCAACCATTTTAACAAAAAAAATGACCGTATTAATGCTCAAACCTCTAAGAAAGCTTCCCATTAGTCGGTAGAGTGCAACGTGGGCATTACCCGACTTCAGTGATGGTTTGGTGGGGTGTTAGCTGTGAAGGAGTGACTGAGCCATATTTTTGTGAAAAAGGTATCAAAACATCGGCACAAGTGTATCAAGATACCATTCTTGAGAAGGTAGTTAGGCCCATTAACAACACCATGTTCAATAACCAAGCATGATCTTTCCAACAAGACTCGGCGCCGGGTCATAAAGCTCGATCCACGCAGTCTTGGTTAGAAGCGAACGTTTCGGACTTCATCAGAGCTGAGGACTGGCCTTCTTCTAGTCCGAATCTTAATCTGCTGGATTATGATTTATGGTCAGTTTTAGAGAGTACGGCTTGCTCTAAACGCCATGGATAATTTAGAGTCCCTAAAACAATTCATACGATTGGCAGTGAAGAATTTTTCCATGGAAAGAGAGCGTGCTTCTATAGATAACTGGCCTCAACATTTAAAGGACTGTATTGCAGCCAATGGAGATCACTTTGAAAAGTTTTTTTTTAAATAATTTATTTATAAAACTAACACACTGTAAAAGTAATAAATATTATTTGCATTAGAAAAAATGTTTTTTTCTTTGTGACAATATTTATGCAAGACTAGGTATATCCTCGTATCTATAGCAAGTAATATTATGAAATATGAAAATACGCAAACAAATGTTTGTTATTTCACTAAATTGATAAAGCCCATTACAAACTTCATAGAATCAAGAAATCTTTTCATTATGTTACACTTTTGCAAGATAATTAATAGTATTTAGGAGTTAAAAATATATAGGACAGACATAAGCAGTAGGTGAATCGTTCGTCACCGTCATCTTGAGGTACCTAGTACG
This sequence comes from Pyrausta purpuralis, assembly GCA_963924145.1. Classification (NCBI taxonomy): domain Eukaryota; kingdom Metazoa; phylum Arthropoda; class Insecta; order Lepidoptera; family Crambidae; genus Pyrausta; species Pyrausta purpuralis. The sequence continues at coordinate 21,664 of CAWUPE010000296.1, forward strand.
TTCACGATAGATCCAGCAACAAACACGTAGGTTGCAAAGAAACAAACAAATGTTATTCTAATTCCAAAGGCACAATAGAATTTTCCTGAACGTGACTGGTTTGATGGGATAAGGCCGCATTCTGCAGCGGTCGGGCGCAAAAGTAATCCTCCTCGACTCTGTCCTCGTGTGATCGTACCAAAAACGATACTAGCAACGCTACCACACTGTGTTCAATGCTCTTTACAAAATAAATCAACGAATCAAATTAAAGACCCGGTAGGTACTAGCAAAGTCAAAACAGCAACATTAATTTTGCAAGCATATGCGCGCGACGATATAAGACGATAAGAGTACCTCTCCAATATTATCCAAAAATGATCTGTGTGAAATCCAAAAAAAACATCGATTTGCAATTTTTAAAAAAAAGTCATTCACCAATTAATTAAAACACTAAGGATTAAGAAAGGCCACATTGATTTGTAATTTTGTAAATGTAGTATTTACGTAAACTTCGATACCAAATAATGCAAGCTTAAAGCAAGATTTGACTTCAATGTTAAGTTATTTTAGTACCGAATTAAGATCCTTCCTTAAAGTAATGGTTGTCTATTCTATAGGGTGTCCAAAGAGAGTATCGGGGTTTTGATAGTTCAACAAAAACAAAAATTACTAGTAATTTAGTATTTTTTCCCTGTTGATTATTGCACAACGCATCTAGCGTTCACTTGAAGGACTAAAATTTTCCATTTTTCTTTTTTTACGTCGTCGCTAGCGAGTAAAGCGTAATAAACTGATAGTACCGGTACTGGATCGAAGATTAGTGATGACAACGCTAACGAGCTAAAATCGAAGGTCCTGGAAAGGCCAGTT
>CAWUPE010000298.1:0-21009 GCA_963924145.1 Pyrausta purpuralis
TTTATTTGAATATACTTAGATTTTGCTTTGTAACTGAGAGTTACATACTTAGAAAAAGAGTACTTATATTATAATATCTGTATCATTAAACAGAATCCATTTGTAACGTAAAAATAGTGCAACATTATTTTTTCATTTTAAGGCCGGGTTTATTCAAAATATTCTGTAGGTTTTTTCAATAGTCAGATACTAAATATTCGTCTAATGAAATACACTATGGCCAATTTGAAAACGCCAACTATTTATCGGCAGTCATATATGTTTATGACATTTTTAAATCGGTGGCTTTATACTTTATCAGTCAGTTACTTTTTATTTTAACGTTTGTAAAATCGGTACTAAATCGGAAAAAATGTTTCCTAATAATGAATGACTTTGTTTTGTTTAAAAAATAAATATTTGGAATAAGCGCCTGACAATACACCAATTGTCGTGGCTTCGAAGTAAGGATTTTTTCCTTGTGTTACGAATACCAGAAAACGATTATGATGGGGGCGTCTCCCATAAATGCTGAAATACATATTAAACATCCATGTCTCAGGTACAAATGTTCGTGCTCATCACACAAACATTTTCCCCTGGCGGGATTCGAACCCGCGAAGGCCGGCGTTATACTTTGGAGCTCTAACCAATACACCAAACGCGGGCGTCATTCGTTCGTTTTCTTTCTATTGAGCGTTGTAATATTATATAATTAGGTACATGTATTTCACTATAAACTTGTGTGGTGAAAAGGGGTACCACCTTTTATCTGTGGTAACACCTATTTCTCCGGGTAGTTGGATACTCATATATGGCCACCTCTTAACTGCTAATATTAAAAGAGCCGATTAAGTATAATAAATGAATATTTTTTTTTGTAGAAAATACTTTGGGTTTATGTACGATAGTTTTTGAGAAAATTAGAAATTAAGGTGTTTTTGTTGCAGATATTGATTTTTCATTATTTCAGGTTATTTTTCATTATTTGGAAAAAGAAGGATTAGGAATTAAAATGATAAAGGCAAAGCCGATGACGTAGTTTACTTTTGTAATAACGGGTGAGGTTTAGAAAAATATTTTCTTTGTTAGAGAAAATTAAAATAAAACTTGATTTTACAGAAAGTAATGATAGTGCCCTGTTGCTATGTAGTATACAAAGACACAGTTTAATTATTATCTTTGACCTTATAAGATTTGTCCTTTTTTCCACTTATTTATGCCAGAGTAGCATTATTTGAGTAGGCTGATCTTCCAGCGTTATGTAAAGGCAAAGTAATTTGCACAAATACGACTTTTTTTCTGATGGGTAATCTGTTTCGTGCCCCGAATCGCAAATTTTGTAATTATGTGCGTTCCCTTGCACGAATGCTTAATAGCAATGCGTCATTCTTTTCTGTAATGACGGATTCATTCTTGCTTGACCTTCGTTTTCTGCTTAACTGTTTTTTATAACATTCAGTCAATGTTAGGGTATACTGTCTGGGATATGTATAGGAGCAAAAATGGAATATAGAACCTTTAAGTAACCAATAATCAATCCTAAATCGTTTTAATCTAGACTTATATTACAAAGCTGAAGAGTCTGTTTGTTTGAACGCGGAAATCTTAAGAAATACTGTACCGATTTAAATAATTATTCTTGTGTTGGATAGCTTATTTATTGAGGAAAGCTTTATGATATAAAACATCGCGCTGTGACGGGAGATGATGAAGGAAAACTCAAAACGCGCGGGTGAAGGTACGGGGACCGCTATGTATTATAAAAAATATCTAACAAAATAAATCGGAACAGCAATGTATTGCACATAAATGTGTCCAGACATACAATTTGACATTGTCTTTTACAACAACGAGTTAGTGATTGTGATATACACTGATATGGATTACAACTTTGGATTGCTATATCTCTGAGTTAAACATTTTGGAACACTATGACCAGGTCAAGGTAACTACGTATACTCTCTCAAATCACTGAATAAAATGTTTGCTTCTATTACAGACCATATGCTGTATACAATTATACCTATTAATTTGAATGCTAGCCGCTTAGGTTTTTTTTATTTGAAAGTGATTTTGTATTTTGATGTGGGTTCAAGAAATTATATCAAATTTTATAATTCGGCAACTCCAATGAAAAAGAAAAACGGTATCCGTACCTAAGAAGCTATGTAATAACCAATGACTTACACAAAGCACATAAAAAAAACCGGCCAAGTGCGAGTCGGACTCGCGCACTGAGGGTCCGTACCAATCTTAACTGAATTAGGGAATCCACTTCGTAAAATACCACAATATTTTTCTGCCTCACCCAATAGTTGACTGGTAGAGAATGCTTTAAAGCATAAAGTCCGCCATTTGTACTTCATTTTGTTTGTGCAATAAAGAATATATAAATAAATAAAAAGAAAATTTTGTTGACACAACGCAAATATAACTTTGTTTTTATAGTGTTTGTATGATGTACAAAGTTATGTTTGCGGTTGTTGAAAATGTGCTAAATATTAAAAATTTCTGGTTCGATCCCGTTCGAACTAATTTTCTTTGAAAGTATTTGTAAAGGTCTATATTATATATTTGTTTCAAAATTTAGACTCGCTTAGTTTAGAAGTTAGATGGGGGGTACGCCCATTAATCCACTTAGGAAGGTCTAGCTATGAAATGTTAGACTTTAAAAGAAAATGGTTTTAGAAACCTCTATGTTATTTTAAAGATCTATCCATAGACACCTCTTTCGACAGACACGCATAGGTTTGACAATTTGTTTTTTTTTATTTTAGTTTCATGTATGGGAGCCCCCCTTAAATGTCATTATTTTTTATTTTTTATATGAGAATCATAAGCAGTTAACAGGATACATCTTCCTACCAAATTTCAACAGTGTGATGCTTATAGTTACAGAATAGAGTAGCTGTGACATACGGACGGACAGACAGACAGACTTGACGAAACTATAAGGGTTCCGTTTTTTTGCCATTCGGCTACGGAACCATAAAATGAGAACAAATTTATGGCTCTATAAAGGAAGATTCTCATATAAAATCTGTTTTATTTTGTTTGATACTGCGCCCAAGTGCCACGTATCTGAATGCATTGAAATGTATGATAATGTATGACAGTTGAATATGAAACGGATTCACACTAGTAGGAGGTCGTGCTACCACATGTTTAAATGCAATAATTCATAATATAGGATGGAAACCCCAACACGTAAATAGATACGGGTATACTTTTAAGACTAATAGTGTTTTCAAATTCCTTATGATTGATATATATTTTTAGGTAACTCTTTTTTGCTCATCATATAGGTTAAATCGGAATGAAACTGATGATGGATGGAAAACGCATAAAAAGCCTATAGGTTTTGCTAACATTCCGAAACCTCATTCGCGCGATTTTATTTTTTCGCTTTTACTATTATAGATGTCTCTTATACAAAATGTTGTTTTGATCAGCGACACTCAACTCAAGGATGATAATACGAGATATGCTCATTCTAAAAAAAAATATCCTTAATTGCAAGTTTTATAAAATAAAACCTGTTCACTACATTCTAAAATGAACAACTACCCCTGAGTCGCTCGTCGCTGATCAAAATAACACCCTGTATAGGTCTTGAAGGCTTTACTAGACTTTAGTAGCCTCACTCGATAAGTTAGTAGAAATTGTTGATATTAGCGTATTCAAAAAACCGGCCAAGTGCGAGTCGGACTCGCGCACCGAGGGTTCCGTGGCAACTTTAAAGGAATTAGGGAATCCACTCACTTCCACTTAGCTAAAATACCACACAATATTTTGCTGTCAACAAAATATTGTGTTGTTAGAAAATGTGCAATGTCTCGAAAACTACTAGTTCGACCCCGTCCAAACCAATTTTCGTTAAAAGTGTTTGTTAAGATCTACATTAAATATATTTTTCAAAATTTACACCGGCTTTGTTTAGAAGTTAATGGGGGAGGGGGGACGCCCGTTTTACCACTTTGGAAGCATCTATTTATCAAACGTTAGGCTTTATGTAAAATGGTTTTAGGAATCTCCATGTCATTTTGAAAGACCTATCCATAGCCACCCCACACGCATAGGTTTGACTAAAAAAAAAAATCAGTTTTAGTTTCATGTATTTCCCCCTTTAATACTTATTTTAAAAATCGTGCAGCGGTTAACAGGATACATTTTCCTACCAAATTTTAACAGTGTTATGCTTATAGTTACAGAATAATGTGGCTGTGACATAAGGACGGACAGACAGGACTTGAAGAAATTATAAGGGTTCCGTTTTTTGCCATTCGGCTACGGAACCCTAAAAACTCTTTATTAGCTTCATAGTATTAGAAGGTTAAAAACATATATAGTACAGATTATACCGAGATCGTTCCGTTCTTACATGCGAATGTAGTTGACTCTTTAAAGTAGAATCATTCACAAGCGAAAGGATCGTGCAAATAGTAAACGTTAAATGTTTAAACCTTTTCACTACTGGTCACCACTACGGAAGAGAATTCTAGTTGAGAACTTAATCCCAGCTTCGTTAAACTAGATTTTAAAAACTCGGTCAAGCCGAGTTCGATTGCTTGTGTATTAGCCTGAGGATCAAACTGAAATTGCCAAACAGTTTAAAACATTATATTAAATTGCAATTGAGTTACCGCTTCCTCTATACATATATTCTCTATATGTTATCTATACGAGTATAAGGCGCTCGTAGCGCAAAGGTCGCAGCGCTATGGTAGAGATACCGAAGTGAAGCAACCTACGGCGCGGTCGTGTTTCGGATGGGTGACAATTCCGACCTTATAAGTGACGTACATCACGAGCATCTCCGTGCTTTGGAAGGCACGTTAAAGCCGTTGGCCCCGGCTAATATCGGTTGATATTAGTCGTTAAGCCTAATCAGAGGCCTTATAGGCGGCTTGATAACATGTGCAGCAGGGTTAGTCGCTTGCCTTGCAAATACCCCTCCACCAACCCGCACTGAGCCCGCGTGGTGGAGTATGGCTCAAACTTCCTCATAGTGGAGGTAAGGCCTTTGCCCAGCAGTGGGATGTTATAGGCTATCTTTACTTTCCTTGATAATTTAATCACATACGCAGCCAGTGCTTCAGTAGTTTATTTATTTACATTATGACAAGATCGATGATATCTACTAGACTTATATTTTAATTTCAAATATTTCATTTCATCTTAAGGAAATCTAGTATCCAAACAGCTTGGACTAAAATTTCGTTATGCACAGTGATCTATTGCAATGAAAACGAAAATTAAAAATGTAGGCAGATATTCGAAGTTGATTCTACTAATATTATAATAAACACGAAGTTTGTGAGGATGGTTGTAACGATATATGTATGTTTATTACTCTTTCACGAAAAAACTGCTGAATAGATTTTGATGGAACTTTTCAAAATATCTATTCCTTTTAATATTAAAAAAATAAAGAGTAAGTTTAATTGTTTTTATATTTATTGAGAAAAGATTTAAGCTATAAAACATCACTTTGTGATGAAAGGGAAGGGAGCAATCAAATTAATCAAAACGCGCGGACGCCGTCGCGGGAAACAACTAGTAGCCTATACATTGAAATAGTATTGCAATAGTAAAAAGCGTTTTGTGAGATTTGATATATCATACGCTGGTGAAGCCGTGGGAAACTATTATCGAATATTATTTCGTTATACCTTCTTATTTTTACCGAATGAATACACGAAGCATTTTATCTCGCAGCATTTTAAAAAAAAAACTGTATTTAAGCGTCAAATTAGTTATTTGTAGTTGATTTATTGTAGTGTTTGTGATGTCCTAAGATTATAAGATATTTTCTTTTTTTCTGTTCATATATTTCCTCCATTTTAGGCTTTATTAAAAATGCCTAATCTACTGTACACTTGTCTTCGTATCAATTAGTGTTTCAAAGCCTCTCTGATCGATAAATCCAAGACAGCTGACATTCGCTTTGATGCTCGATGGAAGCAGGAAGGGCCAATTCAGTTAGCCGTAGGCCCGTAGCCAATCACAGCGTTGCGCCTGAATTATTCATACGACCATATTGCTTGCTTTGAGCTTACTGCCTCAACAGCCTTGAATATGAACTGTGAATGTTTTAATTTTGAAGTAAATGTGTCTAAATTACGGGACTTATATTTATTAAGGAGCTCCCCGAATTTATAACACGCACACTAGCGCCACTTTAGTAGAAAAATCATAACTCGTTAAATAAAAGACCAATCAAAAATCTGATTGATGCGATTGTAGCTCTAGTCATGTGGTTTAGATACAATGTTTAAGTTTAATAAAACAGAGTTATCTGCAGTTACAGTTAGAAAAATTGCCAAAAATGGCCATATTTAGCAGTTTTTCTAACTCTTACTACAGTAAACTACTTTTGAAACAATTTAAACTTACTAAATAAACTACAGAACCTGTACTACAATCGTGTCTACCAGATTTTTTATTGATTGAAAAAAAAATGATTGATTTTTGATTGTTTTCGTATTTTAGGTACCTAATAATTATTTAAAATAGAGTGGCGCTAGTATGCGCGTCAAAAATTCGGGGAGCCCCTTAAGATGAAATAATGAAGGCGACCCACTGTCCTGGGCGCGTATTGCGATGCAGTTTTGATTAAGCGGCACAAATTTACTGTCAAATTACTAATTGTGACCGCGTGTGGGGTGCTTGAATAATAAACACGTAGTACAATGCAGCTCGCTTTTATACAAATCAAAACCCTGAACAACAGTAGGAAAACAGTGGGGACGACATCCGTTTCCATATATGAACATTTACTATAATATTTATTTGTAGGGACAAACAATATGCTAATTAAATACATAATTTCCTTAATTATTTAGTTATTCATCGTACTGAATTAGGTTAGCCTTTTAGATTATTATTTTAATAGTTACATACAATATTTAGAATAAATATGACCTCCACCAACCTATCAGAGTGAACTTCCTTTTGGCGGCAAAATGAACATTAATTTGTTATACGGCAAAACATAAAAATCTAATAAGTGTCCCTATAATCTTTAAATAATTAATCTACAATTAAAAAAATATTATTATAATAATAAGATAATCTAAAGATTAATCCAAAATATTCATAAATCATAGCCGAGTTACATTCAACATGGTGGACACTTCCGGCATTTTCATAACAAACGTTAAATAGGTTTGACACCTAGATAGGTGTATAAATTATGATGTATTGAACATAATATGACGAAGAGAATGTGTAATTTAATGAATACAGTGGGGTTACATAAGTCACACACAGTGAGTATGTGGTTTAGTGCATAAGTATACTATTAAAGAACTAAGGTATGTAGGGCAGACTAGGATCGGGAATCATCGTGTAACATAATTCTTTTTGCGATTTCGCATGATGCTTATAATATTAATATAATAAAATAACATGAATATTAATATTCGTATCATTGTAGTATTCATCAATAGTCTACGCACATCATGCACTGACTCCAAATGAATTGGTGTCTCCTGAACAGAGGGCAAATATGTTTTTTAGCTTTTTAAAATTTTGTTTTGTATTTAAGCAGCCAGAAGTGATAGAAATCTTGCAAAAATGAATCAGGCAGACCCATAAGACCCATGAGAGACTTTCAAAGAAATTCAGTGCAATGCATGCAAATATTGGTTAGATTGAAACGAATCCAGCCTGCATACTCGTAAATGTAGATGTAGTCATGTTTGTAGTACAACCACGAACATTATTCAATTTAGAACCTTATTGCAATGACATACGGCCAGGTGTGTTTTTTTACTGCTCCCTACTGTACTACTTTCATATGAGAGCATGTTGAGTTCGACATTGCAATTCGATGTGATTTTCGATTTGTAAAGAGTGAATTTGAAAATCAATTTCATTTAAGAAATTTATTAATAACAAACAATAAAAAAATAATAAACCATGCAACTAACTTAAAAAAATAACTTAAACCTACATCCTATGTAGGATCGTATGTCGTATGTAAGTTCCGATGAAATCCAGTAATGAAATCTATCGAAAAGCTTTATTAGTAAGGCGAGTTTTTGTGTACTTACCATAGTTAAATACGTTATTAGTATTAAGTAGTTGTTGCTGTTTAAAAAAAAAGAACTAGCCCATATTCCCTGGCACTCTTAAACTTAAATTGTAATAAGAAAATAAACTTAGGAATGCACGGATATAAGAATCTATGGTTCAAAAAAATGAATCAAAAAATTTAAAATTCATACCAGCGGATATCATATAATTGAAAACCGGCCAAGTGCGAGTCGGACTCGCGCACTGAGGGTTCCGTGCCAACCTTAACTAAATTAGGCAATCCACTTACTTCCACTTGGAAAAATACCACAATATTTTGTTGACTGCAAATATAACTTTGTTTTTCATAGTGTTTGTATGAAGAACAAAGTTATGTTTGCGGTTGTTGAAAATGTGCTATATCTCAAAAACTTCTCGTTTGATTCCGTCCGAACCAATTTTCGTTGAATGTATTTGTTATGATCTACATTATATTTTTTTTTTTAAAGTTTACACTTGCTTAGTTCAAAAGTTAGATGACGAATGGACGCCCATTTTTCCACTTTGGAAGCGTCTAGCTAAGAAACGTTAGACTTTAAAAGAAAATGGTTTTAGAAACCTCAATGTCATTTTAAAAGACCTATCCAAAGACACCCCACATGCATAGGTTTGACTAAAAAAATATTTGCGGTTTTAGTTTCATGTACGGAAGCCCCCCCTTTAATATCAATGTTTTTTTTTATTTTTTGTATAAGAATCGTAAAGCGAATAACAGGATACATCTCCCTACCAAATTTCAACAGTGTGATGCTTATAGTTACAGAATAAATTGGCTGTGACATACGGACGGACAGACAGACAGACAGACAGACAGACAGACTTGACGAAACTATAAGGGTTCCGTTTTTTGCCATTCGGCTACGGAACCCTAATATCTACAACTATAAACGCTAGCTTGTTAAAAACGACATTCGTCAAAAAGTTTACGTATTTTAAACTAGGCTTAGGGAATTGATTTAATTATTTTGTTTTATTTTCAGCATCAGATTTCAATTACCTACTTAAAAAATACATTTCTTTAGTAAAGTCAATGCCAAGAACAACATCCTTGGCATTTTAATGTACTTTCCTACCAAAACATAATTATGTATAAGACGTTTTTTCCCAAACCATTGATCGTTGGTTACGCACCATTAAAACGCCTATTCCTTGGTTTTTTCGCGATAAAGTGCACATTTAGGGTAGTAAAAACACTCCGGAGCATAAAGCGAACAAAAATAAGCCATTACGGCAACATTACTAACCTCTATTGATCCTTACACATTGCTAATGGGGCTAATGGTAACACTAAACCACAGTCAATAATGTTAAAATAGCATCTTAAGTACTATTAAGTATAGGCTTATACAAGGTGTAGGAAAAACACTGTCTAGTCTAAGTGTTGATCTAGAACATATTTCACCAGAATCTAGATTAATATTCTAACGCTGAAGAGTTTTTATATGTCTGAACGCGCTTATCTCAGGAACCTACTGGGCCGATTTGAAAAAATATGTTTATGTTGAATTGTTTATTTATTGAGAAAGGCTGTGTACATCTAGTACTATATAAATAAATACTGTAAACATTGTATTGGGGATGTACCGAAATTAAAAAAAAAACGGCCAAGTGCGAGTCGGACTCGCGCACTGAGGGTTCCGTGTCAACGTTAAGTGGATTAGGTACTTTTACTTATTAAAATACCATAATATTTTGTTGACAGCAAATATAACTTTGTTTTTCATAGTGTTTGTGTGAAGAACAAAGTTATGTTTGCGGTTGTTGAAAATGTGCTATATCTCAAAAACTTCTCGTTCGATCCCGTTCAAACCAATTTTCGTTGAAAGTATTTGTTAAGATCTACATTACGTATTTTTTTTTTAAATTTACACTCGCTTAGTTTAGAAGTTAAAGGGGGGGGGGGGGGGGGGGGGGAGGACGCCCATTTTGCCACTTTAGAAACATTATGGAAAAAAAATACTGCCTTTTGTAACAATTAAAGTATTAAATTTCCAGCTCAAAATAAAATATTTGTATGTAGTTGATATGATACATAATATTTTCTACTCTAGAATAGCTTAAAGAACATCAAAAGAAAGTTTGTTTAAAAAAAAAGCTTACCTTTTTCATGAGGTGTAAGAGGTGCTCATAGCGCAGTGGTGGCAAAGCTTTATTAGTGATTACCGAAGTTAAGCAATTTACGGCGCGGTCGTGATTGGATGGGTGACCATTCATTTCGAGCGTCTTCGTGTTCTGGAAGTTAGCGGATTATACTAATCATTAATCCTAGTCAGAGACCTCAAAGGCAGCTTGATAACATCTGACTGCAAACGTGGTCGCTTGCTTGGCAATAATACTCTTTGGAGTATTGCTTGAGCCAGATCATAGTTGAGGTGAGGTTTTTGCCCAGCAATGGGACGTTGTTACTTTGTTGCTTAACAAATATTATTTTAATTAAATAATCAGCACTAAGACCCCTTACACTGCGACTTTTTGCATCGATGCAGTCGCGCGTTAGCGTCAATGCAGAAGCGCGACTGCATCGATGCTAAGAGTAGCGTAAGTGTGTTAAGGTTGACATTTTGCTACTGCATCTATGCCGCATCGCGACTTATTCTCAAGGTATCTATTTGAATGAAAATGGCCTCACGGATTCTAATTGCTACGAGTATCTTTTACAAAGTAACTAATAAACCTGCCATCCTAATCAAATATTGCTTCAGGCATACCGTTGATTGTCAACTCATTAATTTTTAGCCCAATTGTTTCGCAAAAGGCTGACGGTTGCTTACGAATCATTTAACTGAGTTTTTTCCTGATTGGGGCGGAGACGAAAATGAGTCGAAATGAATGAGTGTATGTTGTCAAAACATGGAGACTTTACAATAACTGTCTTCTAATAAATAGACTTGTTCTTGGTTTAATGCACGAAACATCAGAAATAAATTTAATTTTATGACAACCAAATTTTTGAAGTGAAAACTTCTTTAGCGGCGTTGAGCACTTTTGTGGGATGGGGGAAAAATGTGAAACTCGCCTCAGGACACGTGGGCTGATCGAAAAACCGTAAGACGGTTGGCGAAATTATGGATGTAAGTTGATTTTTCTGAGAGATAAACTTTTTAATGTAATTTAATATAATATAAATTGTAATGTTTCTGTACGATAGCGCAATAAATAAATATTGTATTCTATAAAAATATTATATTATTAATTATTATTATTATTATACTGTTATATTTTTATACTCTATCATTTCTGATAGGTTATACAACTGTTATGCGTGTACTAACCAAGCATAACAGCGTTGAAAGCTGATACGTCCGATGCTAAAAATTTGCGGGTCAAGCGGCAGGTATTTAAAATGACAGCCTTTTGTAATAGAATTTCTGACTTTATGGGAATATTAAGAAGTTCGAGGCTTTTACTTAGAGATTTTGGGATGACTCCAGTGGACGAAAGGACAATAGGCACTATGAAAACATATGTTGCTTTCCATTGAGTTTTCAGCTCAATGGCAAGATCGTGATACTTGGTCACTTTTTCAGATATGGTTGCTTCCAAATTGTGAGTATTGGGTATGGCAATGTCAATGAGGTAAACTGTTTTATCTGTTTTATTGTGTACTGTGATATCAGGTCTGTTGAAGTGTATGGTTTTGTCCGTGATTATGGTTCTATCCCAGTAAATTTTTATGTTGGTGTTTTCAAGTATGACTGGTGGTGTGTACTTATATTTGTACGAATTGGTAATTGTGTGCTAGGTATTGATGTATAATAGACGCTACTTGATCATGTCGATGTTTGTAGTCAGACTGGACCAGAGCCTTACAGCCCGTTACATGCTGGATGGTCTCCGGAGCGCTGTTGCATCTTCGGCACGCGTCCACCTGCAATTCTTTGGTGATGTGTTTGCGATAGTTACGCGTCGCTATCACTTGGTCCTGTATTGCAAGCATAAAAGCCTCTGTCTCCGGGAAGAGCTGGCCATTTTTCAGCCATGCGTTCGATGCACTCTTATCGACATGTTGTTGACTGAGGTCGGCTCTATGCCTTCCATGCAGAGATTTTTGGGCCCATTGTTGTATCTTTTCCTGATCTGAGGTGCATTTCTCGTTTGTTTGAATTGTCCTATCGTGTAGATTTAGAGGTGTAAGTTTTTTATCTATTATGTTAAGAGCGTGGTAGAGTGGTGATGTCTTTGCTTTTTGGTGGAAGAATTTTCTAAGGTTTGTGATTTGCTTATTATGGAGATTTTTGATGTCAATCAGGCCTCTTCCGCCTTCCTCTCGCGATAGTACCAGTCTTTGAATACATGATTTTGGATGGTGCTTTCTATATTTTGTTAAATGTGTGTTTATGCTGCGCTGCAGTGTATCTAATTCGGTTTGTGACCAGGCTATGATACCAAACGAATATGTAAGTATTGGCATGGCGTACGTGTTGACTGCTTTTATGAGATTTATTGCGTTAAGGTGTGTTTTTAATATGCCTTTAAGTCTTTGCTTGAATTTAGATGTTAGTTGTTGCTTAGTTTCTTTTGTAAAATCTGTTGAGATTGCTGGAATCCTAAATATTTATAGCTTGAATCTGCACTCATTGCTATTATTTGTTCACCTGATTCGACTACATACGGATTAAGTTGTACCTTACCCCGCTCAACAGAGTGGACTTTACACTTATCAATTCCAAATTGCATTTTAATATCTTTAGAAAATTCCTGTGTGATGTCTGCTAGTGTGAATAGTTCTTCTTTGCTGCTCGCGTAGAGTTTGATGTCATCCATATACATCAGATGTGACAGTACTTGTTTATTACTTCGAGAGATTTTATAGCCAATCTTTGTTTTATTTAGTAAGTCTGATAACGGATTCAACGCTAAGCAGAACCAGAGCGGGCTCAAAGCGTCGCCCTGGAAAATACCGCGTTGGATCCGGATAGGCTCGGTGGTTAATGTAATGCCGTCGGTTTTTATTTTGAGTACTGTTTGCCAGGTTTGCATTACTGATTCTAGAAACTTAATGATAGTTGGATGTATTTTGTATATTCTAAGGACGTGTATTAGCCAGCTATGTGGAACGGAGTCAAACGCCTTTTGGTAATCAATAAACATGGTGTGAATGTTTATTCTTTTTCTTTGTGCCTCTCTCATTACGATTGCGTCTATTGTTAATTGCTCTTTACAACCTTGGCTATATTTCCGACACCCTTTTTGCTGCTCAGCGAGTATGTTGTAGTCATCAATATGCTTGTATATTTCTTCACTCAAACAGGACGTAAGAATTTTGTATATCGTCTGAAGGCATGTGATAGGGCGATATTTAGCTGGGTTACTGGTGTCCTGATCTTTTGGCAACATATATGTTACACCATGCGTAATGAAATCGGGGATTGTGTGTAGTTCTTTTATGAATTGGTTTATGTGATAATGAAGGAATGGGTGCGTGCATGTGAATTTTTTATACCAGTAATTGTGAATGTTATCGGTGCCGGGTGATTTCCAATTATGGGTGCGTTGAATAACGTGAATAAAGGTGTATGCAGGAACGAAATCAAAACTCATTTCAGGGTGTTCCTCACGTATAGAAGAATCATTGATCAGATTTGAGTCTTTGTTATGTTCAACCGGATTTTCCCAGATATTTGACCAAAATTGTCTTAGTTCTTGAGGTGAAGGTGTTTGGTTTTGCGATTTATTGGTCTCGCTCGATGAAAGGTCTCTGTAAAAATGTTTTTCATTGTGCTGAAATTGATTGTTTTGCACTTTACGGGCTGTGCAGGTAAGATATCGTTTAAGTCTACTTGAAGCGGCGTTTAATTTTTGTTTAAGTGTATCCAGATAGTGTAGTATTTCTGTGTTAGGCTCCTCATGAACTGAATGTATATGGTACTTATCTTTTATCTCTTCAATCGTTTTCACTATTTTCGGGTTTCAATTTCCTTTCATAAAACTTGTTAGTTGCCCTATGTCATTCCTCAGTCTTCTTACCTTATTTTCTAATCGTTGCTGCCAGGATGGTTTCTTCTTTGGTCTAGCAATTGGACAATCAGACGGGTCGTATATTTTACTATTATTACAGATGGCAGCAGTGTAAGCAGCTGAGTATATGATTGAGTGTAAGCTGGAAAAACTTTGATCATGGTCCAGATATTTCGGTATCACATGTTTATTTAAGTGTTCTACAATAAATGCAAGTTTTCTTGAAGTTTTTTGTTTTGGAATATAAGGCCTGCACGTTGGGTCAGTGAATGTAAATCGCTCGAATGCGGTATTAAATTTTTGTTCTATTTTACCCTGTTCTATAAATCCTTGCATCGTTCTCGTGTTCTGTATGGTATCATCGTTATCTATAGTGTTTTCTACAGTGTTGTCTTTAGTTTGAGTATTAGATAGGTTGATGTTGTCTTTTTTCCGTGAATTATTATCATGCTGTGTGTCTAATATGGTAGGTGTATTATTAATGTTGTGTGTGTATTGTAACTGTACTTCTATTTCGTGTTTTATTTGTTGTATTCTGTTTTCATCCAAATATTTGTTCCTGATTATGACTCTTTTTTGGTCAGAGATTCGCTGCTCAGACAGATGAGATAGGTGTGGGCAATATTCAATGAACTTGTCTTTTAATTTTTTCCTCCAAATAGTCATGTCGGTCTCTAATTTTGTGGCTTCGAAATATGATTTGATGACTGCCTCATTAACATCATCTGTCCATCTTATTCTTCTGTCGCCGTTGTCCGTATTAGTCTGTTGATGTGTGTTGATTTTTAACTGACCTCCTTCTAATTCGGTTGCAACTTCTGCTTTAATTTGTTCAAGCGTGCTGGTGGTTAGTAACTTATTGTTTATTATCGCTCTGCGTTGGTCACCTAAGCGTTGTCTTGTTGCTTCCATGTGTGGGAAGGTCTGCGTAAAATTTTGATGAAGTATATCTAAATACCCTCTTTTAGTTTTTTCAAGTTTGGTTGCGATAAGGTAAGTGCGCCAAATGAATCTGTTCATTTCTTCACTCCATTGTTTACGCGCACGAGTGGATCCAGTAGTGGGTGCAGATGGGTCAGCGTTGGCTGTCTGCACAACATCTACCGGGTTCGGAGAGGCTGTAGTTGATCTGGATGTGGTCGGGTATTGAAACGAATGTGGCGATGAACTAGGAGACTGGAATAAACTCTGTGTTGAGGGTCGGGAGATATTTTCGGCTGTCATAGATTCGGGTACACGCCCAGCAAGGGCCCGCCTGCTCAGCTCCTTGCTACCGACGGTTTGCATGCTGTGACACCCAGCGTCGGCTCCAGGTGTGCCCCGGCGATCACCCCCCGGGAAGCGGCACTATACGTGATTTACAACTTCTTAACTCCATGCTGCAGGGTTTGCTAGGACCCTGTTGGTCACCCGTGCAGTAATTTTGTTTTGGGCGTCCGCCCCCCACGTGGCTTAGATGTTCAAGCGCGGACGTAAGGCTAGACTTTGGGGGGCTTATTATTATTATTATTATAATTATTTTTATTATTATTATTATTATTATTATTATTATTATTATTATTATTATTATTCTTTATATTTTTCATCTCGATGTTAAAGGAACATCGGTTTTTCTATGATATCCACGGGTCGGGACCAAGTGGATACCAGTTCTAAACAGTTTAATTATATTTACGAATTTGGTGTTGATTGCAGAAACTTTCTGACGATTCTGCAAGTATTGAGAATGCTGGCTTTCTGTAGAGTTGCGTATATGAACTCTGGCAGATCTAAGCCTCTAATCGCTGGAATTAATTGTGCTGGGATGACTCCTGTAGTAGAAATAACTATTGGTGCTACTATTACCTTGCTTAACTTCCACATGCGGGTTATTTCATCTTTCAGGTCCTGGTATTTAGATAGTTTCTCAGCTATGGTTTTTTGTAGGTTATGTGTGTTTGGTATAGCAATGTCGATTATTTGTGCGATCCTATTAGTTTTGTCTAGTAAAGTGATGTCCGGTCTATTGTAGTGAATTGTTTTATCTGTCAGGATAGCGCGATCAAAATACAGTTTATGTGTTGAGTTTTCGAGTACTGTTTCAGGATTATATTTGTAATATGGAACTGGTGTTTGTTTAAGAAGTTTATATTTTAGTGCTATAGCCTGGTGAATTATATTAGCTACTTGATCGTGTCTGTGTTTGTAATCTGTCTGGACTATTGCTTTACATGCTCCTGTAATGTGTTGTATTGTCTCTGGGAAACTATTGCATCGTCTACAAGTGTCATTCTGTAAATTGGGTACTTTCATGATGTATTTCTGGTAATTGCGTGTTTCGATAACCTGATCCTGGATCGCCATGAGGAACCCCTCTGTTTCTGGAAACAACTCACCTCTCCTTAGCCACTCGTTCAACGCTTTATTGTCGACGTTGCAGCGGCAAAGATCTTGGAGATGTCTTCCATGGAGGGATTTCCTCATCCATTCCTGCAATTTGGTCTGTCTGTCAGTCTGTTTTTCGTTAGGTTGAGTTTCTCTGTCATTTAAATTAAGTGGGGTTAGTTTGATATCGTTATGTGCTATTGTTTTGTGTAGAATAGAAGTTTGAGCTTTATTGTGGAAATAAGTTCGTAAATTGGTGATTTGCTTAGCGTACAAGTTTACTATGTCTATTAGTCCTCTACCGCCATCAACCCTTGGCAGCGTGAGTCGTTGAATACAAGAACGCGGGTGGTGTTTGCGATGTTTGGTCATACTTGTGTTAATGGTGCGCTGAATAGATTTTAATTCCGATTTAGCCCAATTAATTATGCCAAAAGAGTAGGTTAGAATAGGGATGGCGTAAGTGTTGATGGCTTTGATTGTATTTCTGGCGTTAAGTTGTGCGGTTAAAATTGAGTTTAATCTGATTTTGAATTGTTTTATAAGATGGACTTTGGTACTTTTGATTTCTATTATATTTGATTGATGATACCCTAAGTATTTGTATGTTTCGGCAAAGTCTAAAGAAGTGATGATGTCTCCTGTCTCTAGTTGATAAGCATGTTGGTAATTTTGTCCATTTTTGACCGAGTTTATTTTGCACTTATCTATACCGAATTCCATGTGAATATCATTAGAAAATAGTTCAGTTATACTAACTAGTTGCTCCAAATCCTTTTCTGCAGACGCGTATAGTTTTATGTCGTCCATATACATAAGATGGCTTAATTTTTGGTCTCTTGTTTCATAATTGGCGTTGTTTGATATTTTGTACCCGAGATTTGCTGCGTTTAAATTATTTGACAAAGGGTTAAGTGCTAGGCAGAACCACAATGGGCTTAAGGCGTCTCCTTGAAATATACCACGTTTTATTTGTATGGTGTCCGTATGTAGTGTGCTGCCATCGCTCGTGTTTATTTTGAGTTGAGTTGTCCATGTTTGCATAGTGTTTTGTAGAAATTCAATAATTTTGGGATTTATTTTGTAAAGTTTTAAAACATGTAATAACCAACTGTGCGGTACTGAGTCGTAAGCTTTCTTATAATCTATGTACATAGTGAAAAGGTCCTTTTTGTGTTTTTTTACTTGCTTTAGTATGACGGAATCTATTGTTAGTTGTTCTTTACACCCTCGAGCGTTCTTTTTGCATCCTTTCTGTTGTTCTGTTAATATGTTATTGGAGTCTATATGTTTGTATATAGTTTGAGTGAGGCACGATGTAATTAGTTTGTAGATTGTCTGTAAGCAAGTGATTGGTCGATATTTTGCAGGATTTATTGTATCATTTTTGTCTTTGGGGATCATGTAAGTTATACCGGTTGATATATAATTTGGTAGGTTTTGTGGATTTGCAATGAAGTCATTGATAAATTTGTGTAAATATTTATGTGTATAGGTGTATTTTTTGTACCAGTAATTATGAATGCTATCCGAGCCTGGTGCTTTCCAATTATGTGTCTTATCTATTATTATTTTTAATGTATCGATCGGAATAGACTCGAATTCCATTTCCTGCAAATTTTCCAAATTTTGTTCTTCCACTTTTGGGTCTACCTTGTTTCGCAGAATTTTTATTGTCATAATTTTATTTGGCATATCGTCAAATAGCATAAACTTCCTTTCGCAGAACATCAATTAGCATTCACTCATTTTTCAGACGTTCAAAACGCATAATCGTGTAAGCTAGAATCATCTTTAGGCAGAAATTTAATATCCATAATAGTCTCAAAGCAGAATCATCCTAACGCAGAAAGTTCACAGATAGAATCGTCTTGTGGCATACAATTCGTATATATAGTCATTAATAGGCAGAATCATCCTATCGTAGAAAGTTCACAGTCCGAATCGTCTTTTGGCATATTTTTCATATTAAATATTCTCCTATAAACCTTAATTTCTCTGTGTATCCCCAAGTTCTATCTCAGCAATACTAACATACAACATGCATGGAAAATCAAACATGCAGCATGCAAGCAAGCATTCAGCATGCAAGCAAGCAAGCAAAGCATGCAGCAAGCAAGCAAGCATGCAACATGCAAGCAAGCATGCAGCATGCAAGCAAGCAACAGCTTGCATGCAGCATGCAACATGCATGGTTTCTGTCACGGCTCCGGCGCTGCGGGGCTCCGGCAGTCCCACGCGAGCTTATCGTCGCAGATGGTTTTCGCTCACCACCTGCTCCTCAGCTCGCGGGCTGCCTCGCCCCTCCGCGCCTACGCGATTTTGAATTACACTCTAGGGGTGGGGCAAACAAGACTGCGTGGAGTCGGTTTTGCACCGATTCGTTTCTGTCACTAACTTGTGTATCACTACTTAATGACTTTTTAATTCATTTTGAGGGTAAAATACTATTTAAAAGAAATAGCAATATGCGTAGTGAAATTATTCTGAACGAAATTCTGCTTTCTTCATAGTATGCCTAGTCAAATTATGCCAAATAAACATCGTACTTAATAAACATTATGCTAAGCGAAAGTATGCAAAGTAAAATTATGCCAAAGGTAATTATGCCTTATAAATTTCTGCTATCTTAAAAGTATGCCATTGTAAATTCGGGCATATGAATATTCGACCAAACAATAATTATGCTAACAGAAAATTCTGCCTGAATAATATTCGATTAAAGAAAATTATGCCAAGTGTGTTATGCCAAGTGACAGTCGGAGTAAAAAGATTCTGCCAGATAGAGGGAACCCTCCACTTTTACCCATTCCGCCGCGCCGTTGTGCTGCACAGGTCTCTCCCAGATATTTGCCCAAAACTCTCGAAGTGCTTCACAAGAAGGAACCTCAGTACAAGTGTTGCTGTTTGAGAGTGTGTTAAGTGTACGTGTATTTTTTGTTTTAAGGGTGCGATAAAATTGTTTTTCGTTGTTTATGAATTGCTTATTTTGTGTCTTGCGGAGTGTACATTTTAGATATCTGTCTAGTCTGCTAGTTAAAGCGGAAAGTTTTTGTTTTAAGGTATCTAGGAAATGAATTATTTGTGTGTTGTTGTCTTCGTGTGTTGAATGAATCTTGTAGTCATTTAGTATTTTATTAATGTGCTTTGTGAGTTTGCTACCCCTATTTCCGTTCATGTATTGTGTTAGTCTTCCAATTTTAACCCTTAAATCTTGTATTCTATTCTCTAGACGTTTTTGCCATCGCGGTTTGTGCCCTTTTCTCCGATTTTGCTCCCTATCAGTTGTTGTCAGCGAGAGTTTGGCTCCATTTATCTGAGCTGCAGTCCATGCTGCACAGTATAAAACCGTCTGAAACGTATTGAACTCTGTATTGTCATTTATTTGTTGTGGTAAAATCAATTCATTAATGTAATTTACGGTTTTAGCTAATTTTCTGGTAGCCTTTTGGCGAGGTATATATTGTCTAGTGGTAGGCTCGGTGTTCATAAAATATTCGAGTGATTTTTGAAAAGTTTCATCTATTTCTTGATTTCGATGCGTTGACGGATGTGATTGGTTAATACTGCAAGTGCTATCTTCTGTTAGACTATTTCTATATTCTACGTTTGTGTGAGCTGTAATTGGTGTCAAAGTTTCATTTGTTGCATTTGAGATCGATATTGTGTTTGACAGTTCGTGCGAGTTTGAGTTCTGATTAGGGTTCGCAAAAACTGATAGTAAGTTTTCCGTATTATTATTGTCAATGATTTCTGGCCTTTGTGTAAGCGAAGTGTAACAGGTTAAATGATTTGAATTACCTGTCCTAATCTCAAGTGCAGCCTCTTCCTTAATTTCTTTCAGCCGGTCGCTACTTATCCAATTGTTGTATATTATTAGTCTCCGTTGGTCAGCTACACGTTGTTCAGTGACGTGCGACAACTCAGGGTATGCATTTATAAATTGTTGGTGCAATGTTTTTCTGTATAATGTTTTATTTGTCTCTAGTTCTGTAATTATGTAATAAAGCTTCATAATGGTTTCGTTATGCCTGTAAGTCCACCTCTTCCTTTGTGTTGATAACTGTGAGTTTGAGTTATTATTAGGTTGTGTATTTATGGTCGGTTGTGTATCTGGTGTGATTCTGTTATTTATTGTAGCTTGAACTTCATGGTAGATCTGGTCCAAAGTGCTTTGTGGTAAAAGTTTATTGTTAACTATTGCCCTGCGTTGGTCTCCTATTCGCTGTCTAGAAACTTCAAAATTTGGGTATTTTTTAACAAATTGTTTGTGTAATTGTTCTAGATAATTTTTCGTGTCAGATTCTAGCCTTGTGATTTCTAAGTAGTTACGTAGAATGAATGTATTCATTTCTGTAGTCCATCGTCTACGTTTTGGTTGATCATTTTCGGTGGGCACAGTTTCTACAGTACTAAGTACTTCCTGCGCAACATCCTCAAATGCTAAAGATCTCTCAGATGATGACGAGGAAACTCGTCCTAGATCCGGCTGGTAACAGGATGACCCTGTGGATGGTAGAGAATAAGTGTCGTAGTCCGGATCCTCTTCTTCGGCTGTAGTATTCTTTTCGACGGGAGCCCGCCTGCTCAACTCCTCGTCGCCGTTGATTCGCATGCTGAGACACC
>CAWUPE010000299.1:12500-20000 GCA_963924145.1 Pyrausta purpuralis
AACCTAACCTAACCTAACCTAACCTAACCTAACCTAACCTAACCTAACCTAACCTAACCTAACCTAACCTAACCTAACCTAACCTAACCTAACCTAACCTAACCTAACCTAACCTAACCTAACCTAACCTAACCTAACCTAACCTAACCTAACCTAACCTAACTAACCTAACCTAACCTAACCTAACCTAACCTAACCTAACCTAACCTAACCTAACCTAACCTAACCTAACCTAACCTAACCTAACCTAACCTAACCTAACCTAACCTAACCTAACCTAACCTAACCTAACCTAACCTAACCTAACCTAACCTAACCTAACCTAACCTAACCTAACCTAACCTAACCTAACCTAACCTAACCTAACCTAACCTAACCTAACCTAACCTAACCTAACCTAACCTAACCTAACCTAACCTAACCTAACCTAACCTAACCTAACCTAACCTAACCTAACCTAACCTAACCTAACCTAACCTAACCTAACCTAACCTAACCTAACCTAACCTAACCTAACCTAACCTAACCTAACCTAACCTAACCTAACCTAACCTAACCTAACCTAACCTAACCTAACCTAACCTAACCTAACCTAACCTAACCTAACCTAACCTAACCTAACCTAACCTAACCTAACCTAACCTAACCTAACCTAACCTAACCTAACCTAACCTAACCTAACCTAACCTAACCTAACCTAACCTAACCTAACCTAACCTAACCTAACCTAACCTAACCTAACCTAACCTAACCTAACCTAACCTAACCTAACCTAACCTAACCTAACCTAACCTAACCTAACCTAACCTAACCTAACCTAACCTAACCTAACCTAACCTAACCTAACCTAACCTAACCTAACCTAACCTAACCTAACCTAACCTAACCTAACCTAACCTAACCTAACCTAACCTAACCTAACCTAACCTAACCTAACCTAACCTAACCTAACCTAACCTAACCTAACCTAACCTAACCTAACCTAACCTAACCTAACCTAACCTAACCTAACCTAACCTAACCTAACCTAACCTAACCTAACCTAACCTAACCTAACCTAACCTAACCTAACCTAACCTAACCTAACCTAACCTAACCTAACCTAACCTAACCTAACCTAACCTAACCTAACCTAACCTAACCTAACCTAACCTAACCTAACCTACCTAACCTAACCTAACCTAACCTAACCTAACCTAACCTAACCTAACCTAACCTAACCTAACCTAACCTAACCTAACCTAACCTAACCTAACCTAACCTAACCTAACCTAACCTAACCTAACCTAACCTAACCTAACCTAACCTAACCTAACCTAACCTAACCTAACCTAACCTAACCTAACCTAACCTAACCTAACCTAACCTAACCTAACCTAACCTAACCTAACCTAACCTAACCTAACCTAACCTAACCTAACCTAACCTAACCTAACCTAACCTAACCTAACCTAACCTAACCTAACCTAACCTAACCTAACCTAACCTAACCTAACCTAACCTAACCTAACCTAACCTAACCTAACCTAACCTAACCTAACCTAACCTAACCTAACCTAACCTAACCTAACCTAACCTAACCTAACCTAACCTAACCTAACCTAACCTAACCTAACCTAACCTAACCTAACCTAACCTAACCTAACCTAACCTAACCTAACCTAACCTAACCTAACCTAACCTAACCTAACCTAACCTAACCTAACCTAACCTAACCTAACCTAACCTAACCTAACCTAACCTAACCTAACCTAACCTAACCTAACCTAACCTAACCTAACCTAACCTAACCTAACCTAACCTAACCTAACCTAACCTAACCTAACCTAACCTAACCTAACCTAACCTAACCTAACCTAACCTAACCTAACCTAACCTAACCTAACCTAACCTAACCTAACCTAACCTAACCTAACCTAACCTAACCTAACCTAACCTAACCTAACCTAACCTAACCTAACCTAACCTAACCTAACCTAACCTAACCTAACCTAACCTAACCTAACCTAACCTAACCTAACCTAACCTAACCTAACCTAACCTAACCTAACCTAACCTAACCTAACCTAACCTAACCTAACCTAACCTAACCTAACCTAACCTAACCTAACCTAACCTAACCTAACCTAACCTAACCTAACCTAACCTAACCTAACCTAACCTAACCTAACCTAACCTAACCTAACCTAACCTAACCTAACCTAACCTAACCTAACCTAACCTAACCTAACCTAACCTAACCTAACCTAACCTAACCTAACCTAACCTAACCTAACCTAACCTAACCTAACCTAACCTAACCTAACCTAACCTAACCTAACCTAACCTAACCTAACCTAACCTAACCTAACCTAACCTAACCTAACCTAACCTAACCTAACCTAACCTAACCTAACCTAACCTAACCTAACCTAACCTAACCTAACCTAACCTAACCTAACCTAACCTAACCTAACCTAACCTAACCTAACCTAACCTAACCTAACCTAACCTAACCTAACCTAACCTAACCTAACCTAACCTAACCTAACCTAACCTAACCTAACCTAACCTAACCTAACCTAACCTAACCTAACCTAACCTAACCTAACCTAACCTAACCTAACCTAACCTAACCTAACCTAACCTAACCTAACCTAACCTAACCTAACCTAACCTAACCTAACCTAACCTAACCTAACCTAACCTAACCTAACCTAACCTAACCTAACCTAACCTAACCTAACCTAACCTAACCTAACCTAACCTAACCTAACCTAACCTAACCTAACCTAACCTAACCTAACCTAACCTAACCTAACCTAACCTAACCTAACCTAACCTAACCTAACCTAACCTAACCTAACCTAACCTAACCTAACCTAACCTAACCTAACCTAACCTAACCTAACCTAACCTAACCTAACCTAACCTAACCTAACCTAACCTAACCTAACCTAACCTAACCTAACCTAACCTAACCTAACCTAACCTAACCTAACCTAACCTAACCTAACCTAACCTAACCTAACCTAACCTAACCTAACCTAACCTAACCTAACCTAACCTAACCTAACCTAACCTAACCTAACCTAACCTAACCTAACCTAACCTAACCTAACCTAACCTAACCTAACCTAACCTAACCTAACCTAACCTAACCTAACCTAACCTAACCTAACCTAACCTAACCTAACCTAACCTAACCTAACCTAACCTAACCTAACCTAACCTAACCTAACCTAACCTAACCTAACCTAACCTAGAAAATTTTCTAAGTCCTGTTAGTGTACATCAAAATCTCAAAAATTGAATAAATTCTATAACTCCGAAACTATCAGTCGGATTTGATCGGGGTTTGGACTGTTATTCATCAAATTAGCATAAGTATAAAATATAAAACTAGTGACGCTCTAGGTAGAGTCCTAGAGATTTTGGTTTTGTAGAGGGAAAACTACTCTGAAAAGTGGGAAAACCTCAAAATAAATCAAGTATCCCACCAAATTCCGACGTCAAATTTAGCGTACTTTCATAGGTAATATACATTTTAAAATTTTTGGTAATATAATATTTTTCACTTTTGGCAAAATTCTTTAAGTCTCAGTCCCCACTGAAAACTAGAAAAATTAATTAAATTCAATAACTCAGGAACGAAACGACGTAGCGGGACCGGACTAGGACCTAAATACCTGAAATAGGTAGAGGTATTTTAGCAGAGAGCATAGAGAGCTCTATCTAGAGCCCTAGAGATTTTGGCTCTACGGACCAAAAAGTGCCTGAAAAACGTATTAAATTAAATTTAAATTTAATTCTCTTTTTAGATTTATATCATAAACCATCTTCTCTTTCGAAATATATACAAAAAATAGCACTTTTCAAAATTAAATTTTCCAAATTATTGCTAAAATCTTCTAAGTCCTAACCTTAGTTCGAAAATTTCTCTAAGTCCCGAGTAAAAATAAGAAAAATTTGTTAAAATCTATAATTAGGGAACCAGTTATCGTACCGGGACTGGACTAAGACCTAAGTACCTAGAATAAAAAGCAGCACCCGACAAGGTAGAGTCGAGAGCTCTACGTAGAGTTTTCAGGTTTTTCGCTCTACAAAAGTAGGGTATTAGAACTAGCAAAAGAGGAGTAGGATCTAGAGACGCAGGGCACTTCTGTTAAGTAGAACCCCACTCTACATCCACCCTGCTAGACAAATAATATTTATTTTAATTAATTAGTGTATAGTTTGTTATTTTTTGACTGATTACCGTGTCTTTTGACCGGTAATCCTAGGATAGGTTCGCATTAGGTTCTTTTGAACCGGTTATTTTATATTTTATTGACGAGACAAAGCTCTGTCCCCAATGGCAACGACGCGTACCCCCGCCAAGAAAACAATAGGGACAAACTCTCCCATCTCCCCGACTATTATCGTTGACGAGAGGGCCGGCCCCTCGCAAACCACACCGCCTCAGGCCTCTAGGGTGAGGCGTAGCATTGGAGAGTGGGAGAGCGCTATGATAGAGCCCACGCCCTGCACCGTGACAGCGCACGGCCACGATCGCTCACCGGCGAAGCCAGCCCTGGTGCCGGCGGCGCCGCTGAAGTCCAGGACGAAGGCAGCGCACAATATAGAGCCGAAAGCTGCGGCACGCAGAGCCTCGACCGAGGCAGCAGCGGTGTCGCCGGGACTGAGGCCGGAAACAGCCAAGTCCACCGACCGGGTGACCCAGGCCAGGAGGCTGCTGGCGAAGGCGAAAACTCACATAAGTGAGTCTCGCAATCTCCGGTCAGACCTTAAGGTCGGGATCACCCAGGCGCTGGACGGCCTATTCGCCATCGTGAAAGAAATAGCAGCAGCAACGGGATCTGTAACAGAAAAAACAGTCTGTGAGAATGTAGAAGTAGGAGAAAGAGAAAAGGGAGTAGCTCGTGAGGGTTTAGGATCGGAAGGGAAGGAGCTATTTAAAATGATGCGGGAACAAGGGGATAAAATAGACAAAACAAACAGAGAATTAGAAAGATTAAGGGAAGCCATCACTTCGCAGCAAGAACAGACAGCAAAGACACTGACATATGCAGGCGCCACAGCAGCAGCGCCACTCAGCAGAGCACCCGCGAGGAAGAGCGCGCTGCACTCCATTGTGGTAGAGTCTAAGGACGAAGCCGCAACTGGAGATGACGTCATGCAGCAGGTTAGGGATGCTGTGAATGCGAAGGACGGATGGGTTACCGTTGAGAGAGTGAGAAAGGTAAAAGATAAGAAGGTTATTCTGGGCTGCAAGACACTTGAAGAACGCGACAGAGTCAAAGAACGCCTCCAGAGCGCAGCCAATCACCTTCGGTTTGAGGAGATGAAAAACCAAGACCCTATGGTTATACTCAGGGATGTTATATCCAGTCATACCGACTCGGACATACTTACGGCCCTGAGAAACCAGAACGGGGCGGTATTTCATGGCCTCGAAGCGAAGGACAGCCGCATGGAGGTAAAGTTCAGGCGCAAGGCCAGGAACCACCTCATGAACCATGTAGTCCTGAAGGTCTCACCGCAAATCTACAATAGGCTGCTAGACAGACAAGCCATTCATATCGACATCCAGAGGGTGCGGGTTGCAGACCAATCACCACTCGTGCAGTGCTCCATGTGCCTGGCGTATGGACACGGAAGGAGATTCTGCAAAGAGACTACACCCCGTTGCACACATTGTGGGGGACCGCATATGAGGACCGAATGCGCTGACGTTTTAGCGTCCATAGCACCGACGTGCTGCAATTGTGTGGCCGCAAAACTTGATAGCAATGAGCACAACGCATTTAGCTCGGAATGTCCGGTGCGGAGGAGATGGGAGGCACTGGCCCGGGCTAAAGTGCAATATCAGTGCTAAGGTGGTTCCAGCGCGTTCAGGGGCAGGCGCCCCAACCAGATGCTATACAGCGGCCCAGGCGAACCTACAGCGCAAACAACTAGCAACGACCGAGCTCATGGCGGAGGCCAGCAAACGCAAATATGCGTTTGCGCTCGTCCAGGAGCCTTATGTGGGCGGGGTGAGAAGGATGAAGGACTACCGTGGGGCGAGAGTCTTCCAGAACACTGCAGTAGGAGATGGGACTGTAAAGGCGGCTATAGTCGTCTTTGATGACGACCTTGACGTCATACAGTGCCCGAAACTCACTAGCGACAATATAGTCGCAGTGAGGATCCGAACCAGTGCCTGGGAAATCGCGGCGGTATCCTTCTACTTCGAACCAGAGCCGGAACCCATAGGGCCATACCTGGACCGGCTGAGGGAGGTCGTAGAGGAGCTGGGCCCAAGACTACTGTTGATAGGCGGCGACTGTAACGCCAAGAGTACCTGGTGGGGCAGCACGGAAGAAGACCACAGGGGAGTAGAGGTGTCCGGGACCCTGGAAGAGTCAGCATTGCAGGTACTGAATAGAGGTGACACGCCTACATTTTGCACTGTTAGGGGTACCAGGGTGCTTACCAGCCACATTGACATCACAGCCTGCTCCGAGGACCTCCTCGAACTGGTTGATAACTGGAGGGTAGATCAGGAAATGGTGAGCTCGGACCACAACGCTATAACCTTCGACATAAGTCTCCGCAGGAGTAAAGGCATGAAAGTCCAACGCACCACAAGGTTATATAACACGAAGAAAGCCGACTGGGATCTTTTTAACTCAACATTAGCAGAGGCCAAATCGAACAAAAACCTGAACTCTGACTACATCAACAACATTAACAGCAAAAATCACCTAGAGCAATTAGTAAAAAATTACGAAGACGCAATAACAACTGCATGCAAGGCGAGTATGCCTGCAAAAAAGAGTTCAGAGGTGTTAAAGATCCCATGGTGGAATGATGAGCTCACCAGGCTGAAAAAGGTAGCCACTACATATAGGCGTAAGATTAGAAACGCGGCACCACACCGCAGACAGATTGTTGTCACCGAGTACCTGCAAAAGAAAGAGATATACGAGTGCCAAGCCAAGAAAGCCCAAATTGACAGCTGGAAGGAGTTTTGCAGCAAGCAAGATCGAGAAGGCCTATGGGAGGGTATCTACAGGGTAATAGGCCGGACCACCAGGAGAGAAGAAGATAGGACCTTAACCAAAGACGGAGCACACTTGAACCCCAAAGAATCGGCGAATCTGCTGGCGGAAGCCTTCTACCCACAGGACCTAGAAGAGTCCGATACCGAACACCACCGCTCGATCAGATTATCGGCGGAAAGGGTAAACGAGTGGAAGCATAATGAACAACATGACCCGCCGTTTACACACCTGGAGCTAAAGATCGCGGTGGGGAACTTCAATCCAAAGAAGGCCCCTGGGGCGGATGGCTTCACGGCGGATATCTGCACCCGAGCTATCACCCAAGACCCGGACGCATTCCTTGCCCTGTTCAATAAGTGTCTATCCATTGGACACTTCCCGGACACCTGGAAAGAGGCCACAGTCGTGGTACTCAGAAAACCGGGCAAGGAAGACTATACGAACCCCAAGGCATATCGACCAATTGGTCTAC
>CAWUPE010000299.1:25000-40000 GCA_963924145.1 Pyrausta purpuralis
CCTAACCTAACCTAACCTAACCTAACCTAACCTAACCTAACCTAACCTAACCTAACCTAACCTAACCTAACCTAACCTAACCTAACCTAACCTAACCTAACCTAACCTAACCTAACCTAACCTAACCTAACCTAACCTAACCTAACCTAACCTAACCTAACCTAACCTAACCTAACCTAACCTAACCTAACCTAACCTAACCTAACCTAACCTAACCTAACCTAACCTAACCTAACCTAACCTAACCTAACCTAACCTAACCTAACCTAACCTAACCTAACCTAACCTAACCTAACCTAACCTAACCTAACCTAACCTAACCTAACCTAACCTAACCTAACCTAACCTAACCTAACCTAACCTAACCTAACCTAACCTAACCTAACCTAACCTAACCTAACCTAACCTAACCTAACCTAACCTAACCTAACCTAACCTAACCTAACCTAACCTAACCTAACCTAACCTAACCTAACCTAACCTAACCTAACCTAACCTAACCTAACCTAACCTAACCTAACCTAACCTAACCTAACCTAACCTAACCTAACCTAACCTAACCTAACCTAACCTAACCTAACCTAACCTAACCTAACCTAACCTAACTAACCTAACCTAACCTAACCTAACCTAACCTAACCTAACCTAACCTAACCTAACCTAACCTAACCTAACCTAACCTAACCTAACCTAACCTAACCTAACCTAACCTAACCTAACCTAACCTAACCTAACCTAACCTAACCTAACCTAACCTAACCTAACCTAACCTAACCTAACCTAACCTAACCTAACCTAACCTAACCTAACCTAACCTAACCTAACCTAACCTAACCTAACCTAACCTAACCTAACCTAACCTAACCTAACCTAACCTAACCTAACCTAACCTAACCTAACCTAACCTAACCTAACCTAACCTAACCTAACCTAACCTAACCTAACCTAACCTAACCTAACCTAACCTAACCTAACCTAACCTAACCTAACCTAACCTAACCTAACCTAACCTAACCTAACCTAACCTAACCTAACCTAACCTAACCTAACCTAACCTAACCTAACCTAACCTAACCTAACCTAACCTAACCTAACCTAACCTAACCTAACCTAACCTAACCTAACCTAACCTAACCTAACCTAACCTAACCTAACCTAACCTAACCTAACCTAACCTAACCTAACCTAACCTAACCTAACCTAACCTAACCTAACCTAACCTAACCTAACCTAACCTAACCTAACCTAACCTAACCTAACCTAACCTAACCTAACCTAACCTAACCTAACCTAACCTAACCTAACCTAACCTAACCTAACCTAACCTAACCTAACCTAACCTAACCTAACCTAACCTAACCTAACCTAACCTAACCTAACCTAACCTAACCTAACCTAACCTAACCTAACCTAACCTAACCTAACCTAACCTAACCTAACCTAACCTAACCTAACCTAACCTAACCTAACCTAACCTAACCTAACCTAACCTAACCTAACCTAACCTAACCTAACCTAACCTAACCTAACCTAACCTAACCTAACCTAACCTAACCTAACCTAACCTAACCTAACCTAACCTAACCTAACCTAACCTAACCTAACCTAACCTAACCTAACCTAACCTAACCTAACCTAACCTAACCTAACCTAACCTAACCTAACCTAACCTAACCTAACCTAACCTAACCTAACCTAACCTAACCTAACCTAACCTAACCTAACCTAACCTAACCTAACCTAACCTAACCTAACCTAACCTAACCTAACCTAACCTAACCTAACCTAACCTAACCTAACCTAACCTAACCTAACCTAACCTAACCTAACCTAACCTAACCTAACCTAACCTAACCTAACCTAACCTAACCTAACCTAACCTAACCTAACCTAACCTAACCTAACCTAACCTAACCTAACCTAACCTAACCTAACCTAACCTAACCTAACCTAACCTAACCTAACCTAACCTAACCTAACCTAACCTAACCTAACCTAACCTAACCTAACCTAACCTAACCTAACCTAACCTAACCTAACCTAACCTAACCTAACCTAACCTAACCTAACCTAACCTAACCTAACCTAACCTAACCTAACCTAACCTAACCTAACCTAACCTAACCTAACCTAACCTAACCTAACCTAACCTAACCTAACCTAACCTAACCTAACCTAACCTAACCTAACCTAACCTAACCTAACCTAACCTAACCTAACCTAACCTAACCTAACCTAACCTAACCTAACCTAACCTAACCTAACCTAACCTAACCTAACCTAACCTAACCTAACCTAACCTAACCTAACCTAACCTAACCTAACCTAACCTAACCTAACCTAACCTAACCTAACCTAACCTAACCTAACCTAACCTAACCTAACCTAACCTAACCTAACCTAACCTAACCTAACCTAACCTAACCTAACCTAACCTAACCTAACCTAACCTAACCTAACCTAACCTAACCTAACCTAACCTAACCTAACCTAACCTAACCTAACCTAACCTAACCTAACCTAACCTAACCTAACCTAACCTAACCTAACCTAACCTAACCTAACCTAACCTAACCTAACCTAACCTAACCTAACCTAACCTAACCTAACCTAACCTAACCTAACCTAACCTAACCTAACCTAACCTAACCTAACCTAACCTAACCTAACCTAACCTAACCTAACCTAACCTAACCTAACCTAACCTAACCTAACCTAACCTAACCTAACCTAACCTAACCTAACCTAACCTAACCTAACCTAACCTAACCTAACCTAACCTAACCTAACCTAACCTAACCTAACCTAACCTAACCTAACCTAACCTAACCTAACCTAACCTAACCTAACCTAACCTAACCTAACCTAACCTAACCTAACCTAACCTAACCTAACCTAACCTAACCTAACCTAACCTAACCTAACCTAACCTAACCTAACCTAACCTAACCTAACCTAACCTAACCTAACCTAACCTAACCTAACCTAACCTAACCTAACCTAACCTAACCTAACCTAACCTAACCTAACCTAACCTAACCTAACCTAACCTAACCTAACCTAACCTAACCTAACCTAACCTAACCTAACCTAACCTAACCTAACCTAACCTAACCTAACCTAACCTAACCTAACCTAACCTAACCTAACCTAACCTAACCTAACCTAACCTAACCTAACCTAACCTAACCTAACCTAACCTAACCTAACCTAACCTAACCTAACCTAACCTAACCTAACCTAACCTAACCTAACCTAACCTAACCTAACCTAACCTAACCTAACCTAACCTAACCTAACCTAACCTAACCTAACCTAACCTAACCTAACCTAACCTAACCTAACCTAACCTAACCTAACCTAACCTAACCTAACCTAACCTAACCTAACCTAACCTAACCTAACCTAACCTAACCTAACCTAACCTAACCTAACCTAACCTAACCTAACCTAACCTAACCTAACCTAACCTAACCTAACCTAACCTAACCTAACCTAACCTAACCTAACCTAACCTAACCTAACCTAACCTAACCTAACCTAACCTAACCTAACCTAACCTAACCTAACCTAACCTAACCTAACCTAACCTAACCTAACCTAACCTAACCTAACCTAACCTAACCTAACCTAACCTAACCTAACCTAACCTAACCTAACCTAACCTAACCTAACCTAACCTAACCTAACCTAACCTAACCTAACCTAACCTAACCTAACCTAACCTAACCTAACCTAACCTAACCTAACCTAACCTAACCTAACCTAACCTAACCTAACCTAACCTAACCTAACCTAACCTAACCTAACCTAACCTAACCTAACCTAACCTAACCTAACCTAACCTAACCTAACCTAACCTAACCTAACCTAACCTAACCTAACCTAACCTAACCTAACCTAACCTAACCTAACCTAACCTAACCTAACCTAACCTAACCTAACCTAACCTAACCTAACCTAACCTAACCTAACCTAACCTAACCTAACCTAACCTAACCTAACCTAACCTAACCTAACCTAACCTAACCTAACCTAACCTAACCTAACCTAACCTAACCTAACCTAACCTAACCTAACCTAACCTAACCTAACCTAACCTAACCTAACCTAACCTAACCTAACCTAACCTAACCTAACCTAACCTAACCTAACCTAACCTAACCTAACCTAACCTAACCTAACCTAACCTAACCTAACCTAACCTAACCTAACCTAACCTAACCTAACCTAACCTAACCTAACCTAACCTAACCTAACCTAACCTAACCTAACCTAACCTAACCTAACCTAACCTAACCTAACCTAACCTAACCTAACCTAACCTAACCTAACCTAACCTAACCTAACCTAACCTAACCTAACCTAACCTAACCTAACCTAACCTAACCTAACCTAACCTAACCTAACCTAACCTAACCTAACCTAACCTAACCTAACCTAACCTAACCTAACCTAACCTAACCTAACCTAACCTAACCTAACCTAACCTAACCTAACCTAACCTAACCTAACCTAACCTAACCTAACCTAACCTAACCTAACCTAACCTAACCTAACCTAACCTAACCTAACCTAACCTAACCTAACCTAACCTAACCTAACCTAACCTAACCTAACCTAACCTAACCTAACCTAACCTAACCTAACCTAACCTAACCTAACCTAACCTAACCTAACCTAACCTAACCTAACCTAACCTAACCTAACCTAACCTAACCTAACCTAACCTAACCTAACCTAACCTAACCTAACCTAACCTAACCTAACCTAACCTAACCTAACCTAACCTAACCTAACCTAACCTAACCTAACCTAACCTAACCTAACCTAACCTAACCTAACCTAACCTAACCTAACCTAACCTAACCTAACCTAACCTAACCTAACCTAACCTAACCTAACCTAACCTAACCTAACCTAACCTAACCTAACCTAACCTAACCTAACCTAACCTAACCTAACCTAACCTAACCTAACCTAACCTAACCTAACCTAACCTAACCTAACCTAACCTAACCTAACCTAACCTAACCTAACCTAACCTAACCTAACCTAACCTAACCTAACCTAACCTAACCTAACCTAACCTAACCTAACCTAACCTAACCTAACCTAACCTAACCTAACCTAACCTAACCTAACCTAACCTAACCTAACCTAACCTAACCTAACCTAACCTAACCTAACCTAACCTAACCTAACCTAACCTAACCTAACCTAACCTAACCTAACCTAACCTAACCTAACCTAACCTAACCTAACCTAACCTAACCTAACCTAACCTAACCTAACCTAACCTAACCTAACCTAACCTAACCTAACCTAACCTAACCTAACCTAACCTAACCTAACCTAACCTAACCTAACCTAACCTAACCTAACCTAACCTAACCTAACCTAACCTAACCTAACCTAACCTAACCTAACCTAACCTAACCTAACCTAACCTAACCTAACCTAACCTAACCTAACCTAACCTAACCTAACCTAACCTAACCTAACCTAACCTAACCTAACCTAACCTAACCTAACCTAACCTAACCTAACCTAACCTAACCTAACCTAACCTAACCTAACCTAACCTAACCTAACCTAACCTAACCTAACCTAACCTAACCTAACCTAACCTAACCTAACCTAACCTAACCTAACCTAACCTAACCTAACCTAACCTAACCTAACCTAACCTAACCTAACCTAACCTAACCTAACCTAACCTAACCTAACCTAACCTAACCTAACCTAACCTAACCTAACCTAACCTAACCTAACCTAACCTAACCTAACCTAACCTAACCTAACCTAACCTAACCTAACCTAACCTAACCTAACCTAACCTAACCTAACCTAACCTAACCTAACCTAACCTAACCTAACCTAACCTAACCTAACCTAACCTAACCTAACCTAACCTAACCTAACCTAACCTAACCTAACCTAACCTAACCTAACCTAACCTAACCTAACCTAACCTAACCTAACCTAACCTAACCTAACCTAACCTAACCTAACCTAACCTAACCTAACCTAACCTAACCTAACCTAACCTAACCTAACCTAACCTAACCTAACCTAACCTAACCTAACCTAACCTAACCTAACCTAACCTAACCTAACCTAACCTAACCTAACCTAACCTAACCTAACCTAACCTAACCTAACCTAACCTAACCTAACCTAACCTAACCTAACCTAACCTAACCTAACCTAACCTAACCTAACCTAACCTAACCTAACCTAACCTAACCTAACCTAACCTAACCTAACCTAACCTAACCTAACCTAACCTAACCTAACCTAACCTAACCTAACCTAACCTAACCTAACCTAACCTAACCTAACCTAACCTAACCTAACCTAACCTAACCTAACCTAACCTAACCTAACCTAACCTAACCTAACCTAACCTAACCTAACCTAACCTAACCTAACCCGAGTCCCACGCTCGCCGCCACCCCGAGCGTCACGATTTTTACTCGCTCCGCGCCGAAAAATTCATAAAATCGGCAATTTCAGTCCGATCGGCAAGTGCAATACGTCATTGTTCGTCTTTTTGTGCGCGCTACACAAGTGTATAAAATTTTTGGTGAAAAAGTGAAAAACAGTGAAAAACGTGTCGACCTAACCTCAAATTTGAGGTTATTTTCACCTTTGGACGCGAATAACTCAAGATTTTGAGCGACACCCCACAGTTTTTCAACTGCCATCCTACGCGCCCTCCCGAGACGCAGCCGACGCCACCCAAACCGGATTTTTCCGGTCACGCCCTCAGGAGTTTTTCCGGATTTTCCGGAAATCACACGCGGTCGAGAAGGCCACGTTTTCCGGATTTCCGGATATCTTTCTACACCCAGCCGTAGAGGACGTCGATAGCAGCCGGGAGAAAAAATCCGCACCCCCGAGAAGAATCTGGAACCGGAGATACAACCCTTAGAAGTTAGTAAAAACTTTTATCAGCTCTATCTCGTGATAGAGATCTGCAACCCTACATTTTTATTATTGGGAAAAATACTTTGTGCTACAGACTATATACCCACCAAATTTCATCAAAATCGTAGCTGTGGTTTTTGTGTTATTTAATTTTAAAAATTCACGAAAAATTAAAAAGGGGTGAAAACCACCCCCGAAAAATCCACAAAAATTTGGAGGGAAAGCGCAACATATAAAAAGACTATAAAAGTGAAAAAAATATTTATTTTATTTTAATTGTAATTTCTAAGGGTATTTTAGTTAGTAAAAATTCATTAGTTTTAAGTTTGTACACCCCCTGTCTGTTAGGGGTAGTTTTCGCGAGGGCGGCATATACCTATTTAAATAGCCCAGTTATTAGTCAATAATTTACATTTTATTTGAGCTCCCTAGCTTTATTAGGCTAGTAGTTATAAAATTATTTGTAAGTTCAGGTAAAAACTACCCTTATCTTAAACCCTCCATTTGTATTTAAGTTTGCACAAAATTTGCAAATCTTTTAACGCCACTTTTTGTGTATTAGCAATAAGAAAATTTTCAGATAATTTGCAAAAATTTTTTAAGGTTATATTATAATAAAATACTCAAATTAGTAAAAAATTCAATAAAATTCAACCCCTAAACTTAAAAATATATTAAAATAGCTTAGCTTTACTTTTTCAAAATTTTTAAAGTTTTAAAATATAATTTACTTCCTGCCCTAACATACTTTAGCATTTTTGTAATTTATTAAAATAAGAATTCTTTATTATTAACATTTTAAAATAGGGGTGAATTTTTTAGGTAAAAACTTTGGGGGGCTTGTAAAAATTAACGGGGACGAAATTTGAAAATCTAGCGACGTGACGGTTATTTTTTCATAGGACCTCACGAGTCGGTGTAAAAATTTTTGGAAAAAACTGAAATTTCAGGGGGGTCATTTTCAGTTTCAAATTACGTAACTCGGAAAATTGGGCGAAATTTGTTTTGGCTATAAATCCGAAGTTTATGCACCGAATCGAACGTGCGACACGTCGTTAGATTGGTCTCATCGAGATCTACATTTGTCTAGTAGAGCAGAAAGCTCTATATAGAGCCCTTTAGGTTTTATAATATAATTTGTGTTTTCTAGGGTTTTTAATTTTTTAAGACTTTGTTTTTTGTGATTTAATAGTGTGCACTCAGTATAGTACTATAAACTGTATACTCTACATAGAGCAAATTTTTAAAATTGAATCGGAGCTCTACCTATTTTGACGGGAACCGGAATCTGTTAGATCTCTCCAAGACGATTCAAACGATACCCCGCTCGAGACTCTGCAACCAGCGGTTGTGAAGCTATAAGGGTTTGAAATTTCGTCGGCCATCTTGGTCCGCCATTTTGTTTTTGGTTAAAGTCCCGTAACTTTGCACCCGCTGGCCCTAGAGAGACGCGGTTTCGACTGGGGAGCTTGTTAGACATTCCCTCAGATTTCCGTCCAGACAAATACTCTACATTGTAGAGTCGAAAAATCGAAAAAATTAGGTAGAGTTAACGCGTAGAGGTGGTAAAGCACGTAAAACTGAACAGAGTA
The DNA here is from genome assembly GCA_963924145.1 of Pyrausta purpuralis. Classification (NCBI taxonomy): domain Eukaryota; kingdom Metazoa; phylum Arthropoda; class Insecta; order Lepidoptera; family Crambidae; genus Pyrausta; species Pyrausta purpuralis. The sequence goes on from CAWUPE010000299.1 coordinate 33,526, forward strand.
GTCTTTTCCCGGAGCTCGTACGATAAATAGCCGCGTAGTTACGAATTTTCAAAGTTTCTGGCGGCCATCTTGTCCGCCATCTTGGAAAAATTAAAAGCGTCGTAACTTCTGATCCGTTTGACGTAGGAAGACCGGATTTCGAATAGGAGGACTATCAGAGCAAGCCCTATAGGAAAAACACATAGCACACACGGTAGCTCTACATAGAGATTCTTAGAATACAGTTTTTTAGAGATTTATTATTTTTATCACGTAGATTTAGTTTGAAACAGGGCTATAGAGCTGGGACTTTAGGGTTAAGGACAAAAACAGGACTCTACATTGTAGAGATACCGACGAAATCCGCACAAACTTTAGAAAGCGGTACTACGACTTACTACAAGTCTCCTTCTGAGCGTTGCGACATTTATTGGGAACACTGCCGAGTGATAGAGCCCCGCGTGACGCCTGAAAATAAAAAAGTTTGTGTTTTATTTACTGTTTTTTCGTTTTATTTCTGTGTTGTGATTACCTTGTCTTTTGACAGGTAATCTTAGGCTAGTTTACTTAATTCTTTTGAATAAAAATATATTTAGTTGACTTTGAACCAGTGACAAGGCTCTGTCCAGAATGATCACTGCCCGCACACCAGCCAAAAAGGCTGTAGAAAAAACCCCGCCACGCGCGGATGACAGCGGGAAGGCAGGACCTTCCCGTACGCCTCCCGAGCAAATCTCAAACGTCAGAAGAAGCATAGGAGAGTGGGAAAACACAAAAATGGACCCAAAGCAGTGCACGTCCACCGGGCACGCCCACTCCCCCAACACTCACTTACCTGCGCCGGGAGTCTCACTTAAGCAACGCACCAAAATAGCTTCTCAGCCGGAACCGAAGAATATTGCACGACGACCTTCGGTAGAGTCGCAGACGACGTCCCCAGGGCCAAAACCGGACACAGCCAAACCTGCTGACAGAGTGACCCAGGCCAGGAACTGGCTGCAAAAGGCGAAGGCTCACATAGGTGAGTCTCGCAATTTGCGGGCAGACCTAAAGGCCGGGATCACTCTGGCGGTAGATAGGCTCTACCAGTTGGTGAAGGAGGCGACCGCTGACGGAAACACCAATTCCAGCGCGGTACCTGCGAACAGAAAAGAGACTAGTGGGACAGTGGTCATAGAAGAGAAAAGAAGAGAGCAGGAAAAGAATGAGGATTGCTCAGAAATAGGGAAAAACTTGATGCAGCTGGTAAAGGAGCAAAGCCGAAAAATTGACCAGACAACTGAGGAACTAAAGAAACTGAGGGACACCGTACACTCGTACCAAGAGACTGCCAAACAGGCGACCTACGCCTCAACAGCAGCAGCCTCCCCCAGAAAGCCTCCAGTGGAGAGACAGAGTGCTCTTCACTCCATTGTCATAGAGGCTAAGGACGAAGGAGTGACTGGGGATGAGGTGATGAGGCAGGTCAGAGAGGCTGTGAACGCCAAAGACGGGTGGGTCACAGTAGAGAGGGTACGGAAGATAAAAGACAGGAAAGTGATCCTCGGTTGCAGGACAACGGAAGAGAGGGATAAGGTGAAGGAGCGGCTAAAAGGAGCTGGAAGTCACCTTAGGTTCGAGGACATGAAGAACCAGGACCCGATGGTGATCCTCCGCGACGTCATCTCCAGTCACACAGATGAGGACGTCAAAAACGCGATAAGGAACCAAAATGGGGTGGTTTTTCGTGGCCTCGAACCAAAGGATGACAGGATAGAAGTGAAGTATAGGCGTAAAGCACGAAACACACTGATGTGCCACATCGTGCTACGAGTGTCTCCGCAGGTATACAACCGGATGCTGGAAAAGGGAGCGCTGCATATCGATATGCAAAGGGTTAGGGTCGCCGACCAGTCCCCATTAGTGCAGTGCTCACTTTGTTTAGCGTACGGCCATGGACGACGATATTGCAAGGAGACAACACCAAAATGCACTCACTGCGGAGGCCCACACACACGCAACGAATGCGCCGATTGGCTGACGGCGGCTCCACCAAGGTGCTGCAACTGCTCGGCAGCAAAGTTGGAAAATGTAGAGCACACAGTATATAGTGCAGAATGTCCGACGCGCAGGAGATGGGAGGCACTGGCAAGAGCAAAGGTGCAGTATTGCTAAAGTTGCCCCAACCCAAACCAGAGCCAACGACCCCACCAGACTCTACGCAGTGGCCCAAGCGAACTTGCAGCGCAAAGAACTTGCGACCACTGAACTTATGGTGGAGGCCAGCAGACGCAAACTAGCGTTTGCGCTTGTCCAGGAACCCTATGTTGGAGGTAGAAGGAGGATGAAGGACTACCGTGGAGCGAGAATCTACCAGAATGCTGCAATAGGAGATGGGACTGTAAAAGCGTCGATCGTCGTTTTCGACGACAGCCTCGACGTGATACAGTGCCCGAAACTCACTACCGACAATATAGTCGTAGTGAGGATCCGAACCAGCGCCTGGGAAATCGCCGCGGTATCCTTTTACTTCGAACCGGATAAACACATAGGGCCATACCTGGACAGGCTAAGAGAAGTGGTAGCAGAGCTTGGCCCAAGACTACTGCTGGTAGGCGGTGACAGTAACGCCAAGAGCACCTGGTGGGGCAGCAAGAAAGAAGATAGTAGGGGAGCGGAAATGTCTGGCACTTTAGAAGAGATCAATCTACACGTGCTAAATAAGGGGTTCGTACCGACTTTCGAGACGGTTAGAGGAGGAAGAACTTACTCAAGCCGTGTAGATTTAACAGCCTGTAGCGAGGATCTCTTAGGCCTGGTGGAGGACTGGAGAGTGGACCAGACTCTTACGAGTTCTGACCACAACGCCATACTATTCAAGATGGGCCTTCAACAGAGCAAAGGGCTAAAAGTGCAAAGGACAACGCGGCTATTCAACACCAAAAAAGCCGACTGGGGGATGTTCAGTGCGACCCTGCAGCAAGAACTGTCGCTGAAAAACCTCAATAAAGACAGCATCGAACGCATTGAGGATAAGCGCGGACTTGAGCAGAAGGTGCTTCAATTCACCGAGGCCATTACCGAGGCTTGTAGAGCAAGCATGCCTACGAAGAAGAACACAGAGACGCTGAAGATCTCCTGGTGGAACGAAGAGCTCGCCAAACTAAAGAAAATTACCACCGTATATAGGCGCAAGATAAGAAATGCTGCGCCATATCGGCGAGATACAGCGGTAGCCGAATACCTCAAGCAAAAAGAAGCCTACGAAAAACTTGCCAAGAAAGCTCAGACTGAGTCGTGGAAGGAATTCTGTACTAAACAGGATCGCGAAGGACTCTGGGAGGGGATATATAGAGTCATAAGTCGGACCACCACCAGAGAACAGGACCTGCCACTAACAATAAACGGAAGTACACTAAGCCCCGCAGAGTCAGCGGAACTCCTAGCTGAAACTTTTTACCCAGAAGACCGGATCGAGGACGACAATGAGCATCATCGCCAAGTTAGACTGGCAGCGGAAACTGTGAACGAGTACACACTGGACGAGACACACGACCCACCGTTCACAGAGACGGAGCTTATGACGGCGATGCATAGCTTTAATCCGAAAAAAGCACCCGGAGGAGACGGTTTCACGGCCGACATCTGCACTAGAGCTGTACTCCATGACCCGGACGCCTTCCTTGCCCTGGTCAACAAGTGTCTGACCATCGGACACTTTCCCAACATCTGGAAACAGGCCACAGTCGTGGTCCTGAGGAAACCGGGCAAGGAGGACTACATGAACCCCAAGGCATATAGACCGATAGGTCTTCTGCCGGTCTTGGGGAAGGTCATGGAAAAGATGGTGGTAGCACGGATTAAATGGCACTTAGTACCGCGGATTAGTACTCGCCAGTACGGATTCATGCCCCAGAGAAGCACTGAGGACGCCCTCTATACGCTAGTACACCGAATCCAGGGTAAGATTGAGCTTAAAAAGCTGGTAACCCTAGTGTCACTGGATATAGAGGGAGCCTTCGACAGCGCGTGGTGGCCAGCAATCAGAATCCGTCTGGCTGAGGAAAAGTGCCCGGTAAATGTGAGGAGGCTGCTAGACAGCTACTTAGAGTGCAGGAGTGTGAAGGTGCGTTACGCGGGCGAGGAGGTATCGCGGGATACCAACAAAGGTTGCGTACAGGGCTCGATTGGTGGTCCGATATTATGGAATCTCTTACTGGATCCTTTGCTGCGGGACCTTGGAAAGTAGAGGGCACTACGTCCAAGCGTTTGCGGACGACGTAGTGATGATCTTCGATGGGGACACTGCGGAGGAAATTACTAGGGAGGCAAATGCGGCTCTATCATTTGTGCAGAAGTGGGGGGTTAAAAACAAACTGAAATTCGCACCGCATAAAACATGCGCTATGCTACTAACGCGAAAACTTAAACACGACACCCCGAGGCTGTCTATGAATGGAGTCGACATCGCGATGTCAAATCAAATTAAAATTCTAGGTCTTATTCTGGACAATAAGCTGACTTTTAACCAGCACATCGCAGCCCAAACCCGAAAAGCTCTTGAGATATATAAACAGCTTGCTAGGGCCGCGAAAATTAACTGGGGTCTTAACCCAGAAGTTATCCGGCTGATCTACACAGCGACAGTAGAGCCAATTATAACGTACGCTGCAGCAGCGTGGGCACCCGCGGCGAACAAGATCGGGGCGCAGAAGTTACTCAACTCAGTGCAGAGAGGTTTTTGCCCAAAAGCTCTGCAAATCATACCGTACAGTCTCTCTACACTCGGCGTTAACACTGGCAGGGATACTTCCTCTCGACCTCAGAATACAAGAGGCAGCCGCCCTGTATGAGACGAAGAGAGGGTCACCCCTTCCAGAGTTAGGAGACAGAGAGACCGAGAGTAGGGTAGGGTTTGCAGAAACTCCTCATCCAGCTTCGCATATGGACATAAGATTCGAATGCCTAGAAGACCAAAGACAGGTTGATAGACGCAACGTGCAGGAGGTGCGAATCTTCACCGACGGCAGCAAAATTGAGGGGAAGGTCGGTGCAGCCCTTTCTGTGTGGAAGGGTGAATCCGAAGTCCGGAACCGAAAGTTTTGTCTGTCCGCGTACTGCACCGTCTATCAGGCGGAATTGTTGGCCATATGCGAGGCAACGGGCGAAGCCATTAAGGGGAGGGAGAAGAGCTACGGTCTCTACAGCGACTCGAGGGCCGCTCTGGAAACGGTCGCTAACCATAGCTCTTTTCACCCCCTTGCCGTAGAGTCAAGGGAGAATCTGCGGAAAGCACTTATCCAGGGCAAAGATGTTTCTTTGTTCTGGATAAAGGCACATGCAGGTCTCCAGGGTAACGAACGCGCCGACGACCTTGCTAAGGAAGCAGCTCTTGCCTCCAAAAGAAAACCTGATTACGATCGCTGCCCAATATCCTACGCAAAAAACGTTATACGTAGTCGATCGATACTGATATGGAACGATAGGTATAAATCAGGCGAGACCGCAGCGGTCACAAAAATATTTTTCCCGAGCGCAGGAGATGCTTATAGGCTAATTCGCAAAATAAAACCAACGGGTCTTCTCACGCAAATTCTCACAGGGCATGGTGGATTCTCCCAATACTTGCACCGTTTCAAGTGTAGGGAGAGTCCATCATGCGACTGTGACCCTGAGAAGGATCAAACAGTCTTGCACCTGCTAATAGAGTGCCCCGTACACGACAAAGCTAGGTTCAACTTCAGCCAAATAACAAAAGAGACAATAAAGCTAGACAATCTTCATGAGTTGATAGCGAACAAAAATACAAGAGAGCCCTTTATCACACTATGTGAAAGAATATGTAAAATTAGTATAGATAAAAATAAGGATTAGCATAAGAAAATTTACTTAAACAATTATAATGTTATAATAGAATTAAGTAAAATTGTAACAACAGATAAAAAAGTGAAAAAGGACAAAGACTAAGATAAAATGTAATAGATATAAGATTAAATAAGAACATGTAATAAGTATAAAATAGAAATAAGAAGTTGTACCAGTTAGTAAAATAAATATGTTATAGACTAAGTGTTGCTCTAAAAAAGTTATATTGTAAAATAGTTATATACATAAAGATGTAATAGACTAAGTGCTGCTCTATAAAAGTTATATTGTAAACTAGTTATATATATAAAGATGTAATAAGTATAAGAATATCATGTATATAAATAAATAAAAAGGCTCGGCAATTCATTTAAATAAAGATAAAACCAAAAAAAGAAATAAAAAGAAGTCCCTTTGAACAATACAATCCTGAAATTAATATTCGGGGGACAGAGCCGCTAAAAAAAAAAAAAAAAAAAAAAAAAAAAAAAAAAAAAAAAAAAAAAAAAAAAACCTAACCTAACCTAACCTAACCTAACCTAACCTAACCTAACCTAACCTAACCTAACCTAACCTAACCTAACCTAACCTAACCTAACCTAACCTAACCTAACCTAACCTAACCTAACCTAACCTAACCTAACCTAACCTA
>CAWUPE010000300.1:0-12713 GCA_963924145.1 Pyrausta purpuralis
GTTCCCGGTCGGTCGTATCCACAGACTTCTGCGTAAGGGAAACTACGCCGAGCGCGTCGGTGCCGGTGCGCCTGTCTACCTCGCCGCCGTGATGGAGTACTTGGCCGCTGAGGTCCTCGAGTTGGCCGGCAACGCTGCCCGTGACAACAAGAAGACCAGAATCATCCCCAGACATCTCCAGCTGGCGATACGCAACGACGAGGAGTTGAACAAGCTCCTCTCCGGCGTGACCATCGCCCAGGGTGGTGTGCTGCCCAACATTCAGGCGGTGCTGTTGCCCAAGAAGACCGAAAAGAAGGCTTAAGCTTTTCATGTACACGTATCCGAACGTGCACACTATGACGTCACACAGAGGCACTCGTGTGTTACGCTTCATATACAAAAGGCCCTTTTCAGGGCCACAATATGATTCTGATATTTTATAAAATGTTTCTTGGAGATTGACTCATACAATTAGTACATACCTACATGATAACGTACAATACACACACGCCCACATTGCCATACGAAATCGTCGATACATACATAATATATGTGTATATATATATATATATATATATATATATATATATATATATATATATAATACATATACATACCATGTGTACCCAGTAGTGTAGGTAATGAAAGTGAACGAGTCAAGAAATTATATAAATTACCATTGCAATTATGAAATTATACAAAATTGAAAGGAGGTGCCCAATGAATTATATTCTGTGTATTATAGACGGGTAAGTATATATTATAAGTAGATTATTATTGGTGAATTTAATAAAAAATGGTACAAACACGATTAGTATTGATATTATCAAAAACGCAATGTTTACTACTCATACAATCTATAAAAGAGCGACATGGTGATATGTATCTGTCTCGTTTCAACCGCATGTGCAGAACTTTTTGAGCGAGAGGACGAATTAGAGCGAGACGGAAGACGTTGGAGCGACGCTATTGGTCGCCAATGTAAAGCTCAGTAGTCGAGTATTCGACCCCCGTGAATCGAGGTATACCCATATTTTTGTCTGGGCTACGACACATTCGCTCGCATCTCCCAACGGTGCACGCGTCGTTTGCATATAAGCCGATTGTTTAGTACACACTCAACTCTCAACCATGCCGCCCAAGACAAGTGGAAAGGCCGCTAAGAAGTCCGGCAAGGCCCAAAAGAACATCTCTAAAACCGACAAGAAAAAGAAGAAGCACAAGAGGAAGGAGAGCTACGCCATCTACATCTACAAGGTGTTGAAGCAGGTGCACCCGGACACCGGCATCTCCAGTAAGGCCATGTCTATCATGAACTCGTTCGTGAACGACATCTTCGAACGCATCGCCGCCGAAGCCTCTCGCCTCGCCCACTACAACAAGCGCTCCACCATCACATCGAGGGAGGTGCAGACCTCCGTCAGGCTCCTGCTGCCCGGTGAACTCGCCAAGCACGCCGTGAGTGAAGGCACCAAGGCGGTCACAAAGTACACCAGCTCAAAGTGAATTCGGTTAATTAATGTTAACCGATTCGCCGTGTCTCGTAACTCGTTACACGCGCACTGGTGTGTGCGTGTGTGCGGGCACGACACTGAACCAAAAGGCCCTTTTCAGGGCCACAAAATGCATATCGAAAATTACAATGTTTCTTGAAGATGACGTCTCAGATAAATATTATTATTATTATAGCGTAAATAAATAAATATATGAATGAATGACATGAAGTTAGAAACTTTTACGCGCAGCATAGGTAGTTGTACGCGTGCGCGTGCTTATGTATGTATGTATGTAACGAGTGGATATAAAATACATTGTGTACGTATGACTTAATTATTATTATTACATTATTTAGACAACACAGAGCGCACTGCAACAACATTAGGTGTTCAATAAGAGACAAAAGATAAAAATAAAAACGTTACGTCGCAGGTTGTGATGATGTAAAAAAAAAAAAAAAAAAAAAAAATAGGTTCGTACCTATGTACAATGCAAATATAATAATATAAACGATAACGACACCGCGACGGCATAAAAAAAAAAAAAAAAAAAAATATGTGTACATACGTGTGCATCAAATGTAATATGTGCGTGCATTAAGATTGATTTCCTTATTATCATTTTAATATAGTATCTACCTACCTAAACAAGTACCTACACAGGCAAAATAGTAAGAATGACGATTCACCGAGTAAAATACAACAACACCAGTGGGAAAGGAATGGCGCGTTTGCGCGCTAGAAAGGGACGGTAGACGGTGAGCGAGCGAGAGCGACGCCTCGTCCGTGTATAAATATAGACTTGTGTCCGTATGTGTTTTTATTATACGTCAGTACGTCGTACGACACGTAACCTCCGTAGTCGCGTTGCACCCAACTCTCGTGTGTGTAAACTTACTTTAATTAACAATGGCACGTACGAAGCAGACCGCTCGTAAATCCACCGGTGGCAAAGCCCCGAGGAAGCAGCTCGCCACCAAGGCGGCTCGCAAGAGCGCGCCCGCCACCGGTGGTGTCAAGAAGCCCCATCGCTACAGGCCCGGCACCGTAGCCCTTCGTGAGATCCGTCGTTACCAGAAGAGTACAGAGCTGTTGATCCGCAAGCTGCCGTTCCAGCGTCTCGTACGTGAGATCGCACAGGACTTCAAGACCGACCTGCGTTTCCAGAGCTCCGCGGTGATGGCCCTCCAGGAGGCGAGCGAGGCTTACCTAGTCGGTCTCTTCGAAGACACCAATCTGTGCGCCATCCACGCGAAACGCGTCACCATCATGCCAAAGGACATCCAATTGGCGCGCAGGATCCGAGGAGAGCGCGCTTAAGCAGCGAGCGGTCGCTTGCATAACGTTCGCCGGCGGCGCGAACCGCGTCCGCGTGGCAAACGTTGTTCAATACAATTATTCACAAAAGGCCCTTTTCAGGGCCGCATATGATTCATGAATGTGTGTTTTAATTAATTAAACACTAAAAGTTTCTTTGAGACGAGACGCACAGTATACTCACGTACTTGCTCATAGATCGGTATCTTACATAAATATGATCATAAGGGATAACTAACCTATTATTAATGTGTGACAATACAGACAATACGCAGATACCTACGGAACCGCAATATACTCGTAGTAATTACTTATATTATATGTATTATGTCGTTTATCTCGATATATACACCGTTGCATGATATAAATGATTCACATCGTCCAGTATGTAGTGAGTACCTACATATTATGATAGTACAGGTAAGGTACGGTAATTGTATTAACACCGATATTATAACCATACGTGTATGCGTGTGACATGAGAGAAGAATAAACAACGGACGATATATGATATTAATAATTATTAGGTATTTATTTTTGTTAATATTGTTATGTATAAATTTTTAAAAAATCGTCACCCGAAACACGAACAGACCGATTTGTAAACAATCGTCTGTCTCTATCGCACCGTCGCACGCAACGCTACGTGTGATCGAGTGTACGGCCCCCTCCCCACTACGCCTGTAGCCTACCCGTTGTCTCTATGGAATCGTATAAATATCGGAGCACCGTATATTTAGTGAGTCAGTTACGCGCTACCCGCCTAACGTTCGTTAGTCCGTCGTACAAAAGAACAATCTTGTAACAATTCAACATGACCGGTCGCGGTAAGGGAGGAAAGGGTCTGGGGAAAGGAGGCGCCAAGCGTCACAGGAAGGTGCTCCGTGATAACATCCAAGGTATCACGAAGCCAGCGATCCGTCGTCTCGCTCGCAGAGGTGGCGTGAAACGTATCTCCGGTTTGATCTACGAAGAGACCCGCGGTGTGCTCAAGGTGTTCCTAGAGAACGTGATCCGTGACGCCGTCACCTACACCGAGCACGCCAAGAGGAAGACCGTCACCGCCATGGACGTGGTCTACGCTCTGAAACGCCAGGGGCGCACCCTGTACGGTTTCGGAGGTTAAATAACCATACCTACCCACCCACCCCGGTCGGTGTGTGTGTCGTGTGGTGCATCATCGCCGCCGCTCGCCGATTTATAATAAAAAGGCCCTTTTCAGGGCCGCACAAGTTTCGTTGTTTAAAAATTGACTGTTTCTTTCGAAGACGAAGTTGCAGCACTCTATGTACATACCTATACATTACTTGGCATACATACATCACACTCGAGATTATTTCCACATTGACGAGACGAGACTGGACGAGAACGCATGCTACTCGAACTCTCACATTAGTTTATCTGCTTACCTGCCTACATATTATAATATCACGTAGGTACCTGCAGAACTACTGTACTTTTTTTTTTATTATTTATTGAATGTACTGTATTACCAGACTGTTGAATACATCGTCACTCTCCTCTTTTATATGGTATAAAAATATAAAATGAAATAAACATGGGAAGGGAGGGAGTGAGTGAGATGGATAGGTAGGTAGTATATGTAAGTGTTGCTCGAACAACACTACAGAGAGATGATTTCAAACATTTTTTTTATGATGAAAGAGTTTAATTTGTAAGTATAACAATACACAAAACAATTAAATATAATTAATTATAATTTATACACATATTCTCGGGCCGGTTATCGCCTCCTCCTCTTACGGCAGCGTCGCAGCGGGTTGAGCAATGAATGAACTGAAATAAAAAAAATATATATGTATATACATATAATATATTACATTTTGTACAGTTTTGAAATTACAAATAATTTTATTATTCGACTAGTCGACACGCGAAGAACGCGTTGGTTGATCAGCAGCAAGCAGCAATAGTAGAAGAATCTGCATTTTGTACTCATATAGGACCCGATGATACCGCCTGTTATTTTGGAGAGCGTGTTAGTTATTAGATCGCGCGCGGACTATGTAGGTACGTACAGTTATAATGTTGTTATCAATATGACTTTGAATCATTTAACATGATTGAAATATGGATAATACAATTTATTTATAAGCGTAACATGTAACGTACACGAGCACAGGAACGCCTTCACAGAGACCGAGTGGAGAGCGTTCATGTTTTACGACCCTCCTCTCGAGTACGATAAATACGGCCCGAAGCGTAACAAATATGATATATTTTTTTACACGTATAAAGGTTGGGATGTTCGATTTTAAATTTTCGAAGAATTAACGTACATCGTATACGAATTACAGGAGAAAAATAACATTTAAACACGACCCTCGGTCAATGCGGTGCACAATGTTGAAAATAAACTAGCGTAGCGTTCAAACCGTCGTTTATATTTTAATAATAACTGTACAGTATCGTCGGTGCACTTTAAGAGATTCAAGGCACAAGTGCTAATAATGAATTACATGTAAATAATGTTAGGGAACGTATTTTTTTAAGACACATGCTAGTGAAAAGTTTCAAGTTTGTGTACGAGAAAACGTCTAGCGGCAGAGCGGCTCTCCTTACGGTATTGCCAAAGCGCGTTCGATTTCACGCGCTATCCCGCGTCGCACAGCTCTATCTATCCTTTTCACTCGTTCCGCGCGCGCGCAGTAGCATCACACGTCTGAAAAGCAAGAATAAAGATAGTTAGTTCGTTCGTCACTACGTGTATATACTAGTATCACGAGGAAGAGAAAAATGGCAGACACAGCAGTAGCATCCGAGACACCCGCGCCGGCTACGCCCGCGAAGAAGACGAAGGCGTCCGCCGCCGGCGCCAAGAAACCGAAGGCGAAGCCGACGCACCCCTAAGACATCCGAGATGGTCAACAACGCCATCAAGGAGTTGAAGGAGCGAAGCGGTTCCTCCCTGCAAGCGATCAAGAAATACATAGCCGCTCAGTATAAGGTCGACGCCGAGAAATTGGCGCCGTTCATCAGGAAGTATCTCAAGAGCGCCGTAGAGTCCGGTGCCCTCATTCAGACCAAGGGAAAGGGCGCTTCGGGATCGTTCAAGTTGGAATCCAAATCGGCCGCCTCCAAGAAACCCGCCGCGAGCAAAGCTACCGCCAAGGGAGCCTCCGCCGCGTCCGCCAAGTCCAAGAAGGCGACCGCCTCCGCCGCCGCGGGCAAAGCGAAGAAAGCTGCAGCCTCGAGCGCCGCTTCGTCGCCGTCGAAGGCGAAGCCCGCCACCAAGGACAAGAAGGCCGCCGCCGCTAAGAAGAAGCCCGCCGCCAAGAAACCCGCGGCCGCCGCCAAGGGTAAAGCCGCCGCCGCACCCAAGGCGAAGAAGACGGCGAAGCCTCCGACGAAGAAGCCGAAAGCGCCCAAACCGAAGAAGGCCGCCGCCACCCCCAAGTCCAAGCCCGCGGCTAAGAAGGCGTCCGCCGGCAAGAAGTAAACGACAAGTATACGCCACCACACCCGCCGCCGCCAATGCAGCAAGCAACTCGTGTCGCCCGCCGGTGTCGTCTTATGTGGTATGTGGTGCGCCCGGTGCGGTGTGTGAAGGCGACGGTTGTTGTTGTTGTTGTTGTTGTTGTTGTTGTTGTCTATAAGTTATTCAACAACCGACAACATTGCTTGGCTAAAAAGTGGAAGGAAGGAAGGAAGCAAGCAAGCAAGCGTCGTCACTCACCGAAACGCCCGCGCCGGCGCGCCGCCACCATCATAACGGCCCCGAGTCAGAGGCTGCGGTTGCAGCGAACGTCGAATGTTCAACAAAAAGCCCTTTTCAGGGCTAACAAAACGTTCAAACATGTGTATTCACATGGTTTCTGTTCGAATTACGAGTCTCTCTCTATCTCCACGCAGTTTCTACCCTGAAAACGATATAAAACAAACACGTTACACTACATAATATAATTATGCTTTATAACACAACAAACACACACACACACACACACACACACACACACACACACACACATACATACATACACAATCCCTACGTACTTTACTTAGGTACTACTGCTGCATTACCCACCTACGCGTACGCAATACTCACACGAGTTACTAACTAAGTAACTACTTACAGGATCACTCACAAATTTAACACCACCATTTGCACACAACTAAATCTGTGTCTGAATCGCAATAAGGTATAATAATAATAATAATTATTATTATGCGTTGTTTACGTACCCGTAGGTGTTCATCCATCACTTCACTCACAGTCACAGTCGATCGTCCATTTCATTGGACCTATTTCATTCACATTGCTGCATTCAGCGGCACCTCCGTCCGCGCCGTTGTTCGTAATTTACGTACGTATAATATATGCACACGCACGCATTTAGCACCACACCTGAAACGTAACACCCACGATTGAACGTTAACTAAATAAACAAAATTTATCATATATTATCATCACCGTTAACAAACACGATATTCATTAGGTACCTTACACTAAGTTACGCTGATGTCTTATTTTACCGCCATAGTGGGTCTCTCACACGCACACACAACACACACGGCGGGCTTTCCGCGCAAACGATATTTTATTTATCACTAGGTATCACTATTGGCCGTTTGTTTCGCCCCACACATTGCATTATTTGCATTATTTTGTACCTAGGTATAATACAAAAATCGCAGCAGGACCGCCCGACTGCCCGCGACTTTTTTCCGCGCGACGACGAAACTTTTCTCTTGTTGTCTTGACTTTTGCAATTATATTTCCGTCATAGACTAGTGCAATGATAATATTCACGATATATAACAAAATGCAGCCAAACTATGAAAAGTTTTATTTTTTTATTATTACCTATTATTATTTAGTTTTCATAAGTCATTAGTCATTTAGTTGAAAAAAGAAAAAGAAAAAAAGAAGAAAAAAAAATGGGACAGTGGTAATTATCTGCATCTAGCACTCTTTATAAAATAAACATTGGACCTGGACATGCCTTGCTCTGAATACCTACACACATTCAGTCTGGGTCGGTCGGGGTGGGTTCTATTAGAGAGCGAGTGCTAACTATATGTCTGTCTCACTCTCTCTTACGTTTAAACGCTCACCCCACTATTCGGCCGGCGTGCGCGAGTATATATATTATTATTTCGATGATTTTAGAAACAGTCTCTGCTGCGCTCTCGCTCGCCGCGCCTTATAACTTATTCGTTATTCACGTTTCGTAAATCAACACTCCAAACATGTCCGGACGCGGCAAAGGTGGCAAAGTAAAGGGGAAGGCAAAGTCTCGGTCCAACCGTGCCGGTCTACAGTTCCCGGTCGGTCGTATCCACAGACTTCTGCGTAAGGGAAACTACGCCGAGCGCGTCGGTGCCGGTGCGCCTGTCTACCTCGCCGCCGTGATGGAGTACTTGGCCGCTGAGGTCCTCGAGTTGGCCGGCAACGCTGCCCGTGACAACAAGAAGACCAGAATCATCCCCAGACATCTCCAGCTGGCGATACGCAACGACGAGGAGTTGAACAAGCTCCTCTCCGGCGTGACCATCGCCCAGGGTGGTGTGCTGCCCAACATTCAGGCGGTGCTGTTGCCCAAGAAGACCGAAAAGAAGGCTTAAGCTTTTCATGTACACGTATCCGAACGTGCACACTATGACGTCACACAGAGGCACTCGTGTGTTACGCTTCATATACAAAAGGCCCTTTTCAGGGCCACAATATGATTCTGATATTTTATAAAATGTTTCTTGGAGATTGACTCATACAATTAGTACATACCTACATGATAACGTACAATACACACACGCCCACATTGCCATACGAAATCGTCGATACATACATAATATATGTGTATATATATATATATATATATATATATATATATATATATAATACATATACATACCATGTGTACCCAGTAGTGTAGGTAATGAAAGTGAACGAGTCAAGAAATTATATAAATTACCATTGCAATTATGAAATTATACAAAATTGAAAGGAGGTGCCCAATGAATTATATTCTGTGTATTATAGACGGGTAAGTATATATTATAAGTAGATTATTATTGGTGAATTTAATAAAAAATGGTACAAACACGATTAGTATTGATATTATCAAAAACGCAATGTTTACTACTCATACAATCTATAAAAGAGCGACATGGTGATATGTATCTGTCTCGTTTCAACCGCATGTGCAGAACTTTTTGAGCGAGAGGACGAATTAGAGCGAGACGGAAGACGTTGGAGCGACGCTATTGGTCGCCAATGTAAAGCTCAGTAGTCGAGTATTCGACCCCCGTGAATCGAGGTATACCCATATTTTTGTCTGGGCTACGACACATTCGCTCGCATCTCCCAACGGTGCACGCGTCGTTTGCATATAAGCCGATTGTTTAGTACACACTCAACTCTCAACCATGCCGCCCAAGACAAGTGGAAAGGCCGCTAAGAAGTCCGGCAAGGCCCAAAAGAACATCTCTAAAACCGACAAGAAAAAGAAGAAGCACAAGAGGAAGGAGAGCTACGCCATCTACATCTACAAGGTGTTGAAGCAGGTGCACCCGGACACCGGCATCTCCAGTAAGGCCATGTCTATCATGAACTCGTTCGTGAACGACATCTTCGAACGCATCGCCGCCGAAGCCTCTCGCCTCGCCCACTACAACAAGCGCTCCACCATCACATCGAGGGAGGTGCAGACCTCCGTCAGGCTCCTGCTGCCCGGTGAACTCGCCAAGCACGCCGTGAGTGAAGGCACCAAGGCGGTCACAAAGTACACCAGCTCAAAGTGAATTCGGTTAATTAATGTTAACCGATTCGCCGTGTCTCGTAACTCGTTACACGCGCACTGGTGTGTGCGTGTGTGCGGGCACGACACTGAACCAAAAGGCCCTTTTCAGGGCCACAAAATGCATATCGAAAATTACAATGTTTCTTGAAGATGACGTCTCAGATAAATATTATTATTATTATAGCGTAAATAAATAAATATATGAATGAATGACATGAAGTTAGAAACTTTTACGCGCAGCATAGGTAGTTGTACGCGTGCGCGTGCTTATGTATGTATGTATGTAACGAGTGGATATAAAATACATTGTGTACGTATGACTTAATTATTATTATTACATTATTTAGACAACACAGAGCGCACTGCAACAACATTAGGTGTTCAATAAGAGACAAAAGATAAAAATAAAAACGTTACGTCGCAGGTTGTGATGATGTAAAAAAAAAAAAAAAAAAAAAAAAAATAGGTTCGTACCTATGTACAATGCAAATATAATAATATAAACGATAACGACACCGCGACGGCATAAAAAAAAAAAAAAAAAAAAATATGTGTACATACGTGTGCATCAAATGTAATATGTGCGTGCATTAAGATTGATTTCCTTATTATCATTTTAATATAGTATCTACCTACCTAAACAAGTACCTACACAGGCAAAATAGTAAGAATGACGATTCACCGAGTAAAATACAACAACACCAGTGGGAAAGGAATGGCGCGTTTGCGCGCTAGAAAGGGACGGTAGACGGTGAGCGAGCGAGAGCGACGCCTCGTCCGTGTATAAATATAGACTTGTGTCCGTATGTGTTTTTATTATACGTCAGTACGTCGTACGACACGTAACCTCCGTAGTCGCGTTGCACCCAACTCTCGTGTGTGTAAACTTACTTTAATTAACAATGGCACGTACGAAGCAGACCGCTCGTAAATCCACCGGTGGCAAAGCCCCGAGGAAGCAGCTCGCCACCAAGGCGGCTCGCAAGAGCGCGCCCGCCACCGGTGGTGTCAAGAAGCCCCATCGCTACAGGCCCGGCACCGTAGCCCTTCGTGAGATCCGTCGTTACCAGAAGAGTACAGAGCTGTTGATCCGCAAGCTGCCGTTCCAGCGTCTCGTACGTGAGATCGCACAGGACTTCAAGACCGACCTGCGTTTCCAGAGCTCCGCGGTGATGGCCCTCCAGGAGGCGAGCGAGGCTTACCTAGTCGGTCTCTTCGAAGACACCAATCTGTGCGCCATCCACGCGAAACGCGTCACCATCATGCCAAAGGACATCCAATTGGCGCGCAGGATCCGAGGAGAGCGCGCTTAAGCAGCGAGCGGTCGCTTGCATAACGTTCGCCGGCGGCGCGAACCGCGTCCGCGTGGCAAACGTTGTTCAATACAATTATTCACAAAAGGCCCTTTTCAGGGCCGCATATGATTCATGAATGTGTGTTTTAATTAATTAAACACTAAAAGTTTCTTTGAGACGAGACGCACAGTATACTCACGTACTTGCTCATAGATCGGTATCTTACATAAATATGATCATAAGGGATAACTAACCTATTATTAATGTGTGACAATACAGACAATACGCAGATACCTACGGAACCGCAATATACTCGTAGTAATTACTTATATTATATGTATTATGTCGTTTATCTCGATATATACACCGTTGCATGATATAAATGATTCACATCGTCCAGTATGTAGTGAGTACCTACATATTATGATAGTACAGGTAAGGTACGGTAATTGTATTAACACCGATATTATAACCATACGTGTATGCGTGTGACATGAGAGAAGAATAAACAACGGACGATATATGATATTAATAATTATTAGGTATTTATTTTTGTTAATATTGTTATGTATAAATTTTTAAAAAATCGTCACCCGAAACACGAACAGACCGATTTGTAAACAATCGTCTGTCTCTATCGCACCGTCGCACGCAACGCTACGTGTGATCGAGTGTACGGCCCCCTCCCCACTACGCCTGTAGCCTACCCGTTGTCTCTATGGAATCGTATAAATATCGGAGCACCGTATATTTAGTGAGTCAGTTACGCGCTACCCGCCTAACGTTCGTTAGTCCGTCGTACAAAAGAACAATCTTGTAACAATTCAACATGACCGGTCGCGGTAAGGGAGGAAAGGGTCTGGGGAAAGGAGGCGCCAAGCGTCACAGGAAGGTGCTCCGTGATAACATCCAAGGTATCACGAAGCCAGCGATCCGTCGTCTCGCTCGCAGAGGTGGCGTGAAACGTATCTCCGGTTTGATCTACGAAGAGACCCGCGGTGTGCTCAAGGTGTTCCTAGAGAACGTGATCCGTGACGCCGTCACCTACACCGAGCACGCCAAGAGGAAGACCGTCACCGCCATGGACGTGGTCTACGCTCTGAAACGCCAGGGGCGCACCCTGTACGGTTTCGGAGGTTAAATAACCATACCTACCCACCCACCCCGGTCGGTGTGTGTGTCGTGTGGTGCATCATCGCCGCCGCTCGCCGATTTATAATAAAAAGGCCCTTTTCAGGGCCGCACAAGTTTCGTTGTTTAAAAATTGACTGTTTCTTTCGAAGACGAAGTTGCAGCACTCTATGTACATACCTATACATTACTTGGCATACATACATCACACTCGAGATTATTTCCACATTGACGAGACGAGACTGGACGAGAACGCATGCTACTCGAACTCTCACATTAGTTTATCTGCTTACCTGCCTACATATTATAATATCACGTAGGTACCTGCAGAACTACTGTACTTTTTTTTTTATTATTTATTGAATGTACTGTATTACCAGACTGTTGAATACATCGTCACTCCTCTTTTATATGGTATAAAAATATAAAATGAAATAAACATGGGAAGGGAGGGAGTGAGTGAGATGGATAGGTAGGTAGTATATGTAAGTGTTGCTCGAACAACACTACAGAGAGATGATTTCAAACATTTTTTTTATGATGAAAGAGTTTAATTTGTAAGTATAACAATACACAAAACAATTAAATATAATTAATTATAATTTATACACATATTCTCGGGCCGGTTATCGCCTCCTCCTCTTACGGCAGCGTCGCAGCGGGTTGAGCAATGAATGAACTGAAATAAAAAAAATATATATGTATATACATATAATATATTACATTTTGTA
>CAWUPE010000301.1:0-13084 GCA_963924145.1 Pyrausta purpuralis
GTTAACAGATTTTCAAAATTTTTTGTTTCTAATTTGTAGTATCCGTTATTTAAAGCACGTCCACGTTGTTTTCAGCGCGCTGCGACGTATAGTTTTGGAGTTATAAAATTTTAAAGGTACATTTCATAGTCAAATTTCGGTTTTTCAGCCCTACTGAAAACTTTTGTTCGACAACCCGTGTGTGCTTTGTTCGTAGATATTGTGCGCCTATACGAGACCTATCCGCTGACACCCCGTTTGCACCCCTACACCAAAGGAAGGCAAAAAATTTGCAAAACATACGTTTTTCTTATACCGAACCGAGGTATAAAGGTGGGTCACGGTTTTCATACAAAGTATACATTTTCACATCTGAAAACTGAAATATTGACAACTTTTGCGCTTCTATAAAATTCTATTTGCACGATTCTATTTATTTACGTTGAAAGAAGCGATAAAAAGCGTACATTTACATTTATTTTTGACATTTTTTACATATTTTGGACTTTTTCATACAAAATTATATCGAAAAATTTCTAAGTCTTTTTTCGGTTAACAGATTTTCAAAATTTTTTGTTTCTAATTTGTAGTATCCGTTATTTAAAGCACGTCCACGTTGTTTTCAGCGCGCTGCGACGTATAGTTTTGGAGTTATAAAATTTTAAAGGTACATTTCATAGTCAAATTTCGGTTTTTCAGCCCTACTGAAAACTTTTGTTCGACAACCGTGTGTGCTTTGTTCGTAGATATTGTGCGCCTATACGAGACCTATCCGCTGACACCCCGTTTGCACCCCTAACACCAAAGGAAGGCAAAAAATTTGCAAAACATACGTTTTTCTTATACCGAACCGAGGTATAAAGGTGGGTCACGGTTTTCATACAAAGTATACATTTTCACATCTGAAAACTGAAATATTGACAACTTTTGCGCTTCTATAAAATTCTATTTGCACGATTCTATTTATTTACGTTGAAAGAAGCGATAAAAAGCGTACATTTACATTTATTTTTGACATTTTTTACATATTTTGGACTTTTTCATACAAAATTATATCGAAAAATTTCTAAGTCTTTTTTCGGTTAACAGATTTTCAAATTTTTTGTTTCTAATTTGTAGTATCCGTTATTTAAAGCACGTCCACGTTGTTTTCAGCGCGCTGCGACGTATAGTTTTGGAGTTATAAAATTTTAAAGGTACATTTCATAGTCAAATTTCGGTTTTTCAGCCCTACTGAAAACTTTTGTTCGACAACCGTGTGTGCTTTGTTCGTAGATATTGTGCGCCTATACGAGACCTATCCGCTGACACCCCGTTTGCACCCCTAACACCAAAGGAAGGCAAAAAATTTGCAAAACATACGTTTTTCTTATACCGAACCGAGGTATAAAGGTGGGTCACGGTTTTCATACAAAGTATACATTTTCACATCTGAAAACTGAAATATTGACAACTTTTGCGCTTCTATAAAATTCTATTTGCACGATTCTATTTATTTACGTTGAAAGAAGCGATAAAAAGCGTACATTTACATTTATTTTTGACATTTTTTACATATTTTGGACTTTTTCATACAAAATTATATCGAAAAATTTCTAAGTCTTTTTTTCGGTTAACAGATTTTCAAAATTTTTTGTTTCTAATTTGTAGTATCCGTTATTTAAAGCACGTCCACGTTGTTTTCAGCGCGCTGCGACGTATAGTTTTGGAGTTATAAAATTTTAAAGGTACATTTCATAGTCAAATTTCGGTTTTTCAGCCCTACTGAAAACTTTTGTTCGACAACCGTGTGTGCTTTGTTCGTAGATATTGTGCGCCTATACGAGACCTATCCGCTGACACCCCGTTTGCACCCCTAACACCAAAGGAAGGCAAAAAATTTGCAAAACATACGTTTTTCTTATACCGAACCGAGGTATAAAGGTGGGTCACGGTTTTCATACAAAGTATACATTTTCACATCTGAAAACTGAAATATTGACAACTTTTGCGCTTCTATAAAATTCTATTTGCACGATTCTATTTATTTACGTTGAAAGAAGCGATAAAAAGCGTACATTTACATTTATTTTTGACATTTTTTACATATTTTGGACTTTTTCATACAAAATTATATCGAAAAATTTCTAAGTCTTTTTTCGGTTAACAGATTTTCAAAATTTTTTGTTTCTAATTTGTAGTATCCGTTATTTAAAGCACGTCCACGTTGTTTTCAGCGCGCTGCGACGTATAGTTTTGGAGTTATAAAATTTTAAAGGTACATTTCATAGTCAAATTTCGGTTTTTCAGCCCTACTGAAAACTTTTGTTCGACAACCGTGTGTGCTTTGTTCGTAGATATTGTGCGCCTATACGAGACCTATCCGCTGACACCCCGTTTGCACCCCTAACACCAAAGGAAGGCAAAAAATTTGCAAAACATACGTTTTTCTTATACCGAACCGAGGTATAAAGGTGGGTCACGGTTTTCATACAAAGTATACATTTTCACATCTGAAAACTGAAATATTGACAACTTTTGCGCTTCTATAAAATTCTATTTGCACGATTCTATTTATTTACGTTGAAAGAAGCGATAAAAAGCGTACATTTACATTTATTTTTGACATTTTTTACATATTTTGGACTTTTTCATACAAAATTATATCGAAAAATTTCTAAGTCTTTTTTCGGTTAACAGATTTTCAAAATTTTTTGTTTCTAATTTGTAGTATCCGTTATTTAAAGCACGTCCACGTTGTTTTCAGCGCGCTGCGACGTATAGTTTTGGAGTTATAAAATTTTAAAGGTACATTTCATAGTCAAATTTCGGTTTTTCAGCCCTACTGAAAACTTTTGTTCGACAACCGTGTGTGCTTTGTTCGTAGATATTGTGCGCCTATACGAGACCTATCCGCTGACACCCCGTTTGCACCCCTAACACCAAAGGAAGGCAAAAAATTTGCAAAACATACGTTTTTCTTATACCGAACCGAGGTATAAAGGTGGGTCACGGTTTTCATACAAAGTATACATTTTCACATCTGAAAACTGAAATATTGACAACTTTTGCGCTTCTATAAAATTCTATTTGCACGATTCTATTTATTTACGTTGAAAGAAGCGATAAAAAGCGTACATTTACATTTATTTTTGACATTTTTTACATATTTTGGACTTTTTCATACAAAATTATATCGAAAAATTTCTAAGTCTTTTTTCGGTTAACAGATTTTCAAAATTTTTTGTTTCTAATTTGTAGTATCCGTTATTTAAAGCACGTCCACGTTGTTTTCAGCGCGCTGCGACGTATAGTTTTGGAGTTATAAAATTTTAAAGGTACATTTCATAGTCAAATTTCGGTTTTTCAGCCCTACTGAAAACTTTTGTTCGACAACCGTGTGTGCTTTGTTCGTAGATATTGTGCGCCTATACGAGACCTATCCGCTGACACCCCGTTTGCACCCCTAACACCAAAGGAAGGCAAAAAATTTGCAAAACATACGTTTTTCTTATACCGAACCGAGGTATAAAGGTGGGTCACGGTTTTCATACAAAGTATACATTTTCACATCTGAAAACTGAAATATTGACAACTTTTGCGCTTCTATAAAATTCTATTTGCACGATTCTATTTATTTACGTTGAAAGAAGCGATAAAAAGCGTACATTTACATTTATTTTTGACATTTTTTACATATTTTGGACTTTTTCATACAAAATTATATCGAAAAATTTCTAAGTCTTTTTTCGGTTAACAGATTTTCAAAATTTTTTGTTTCTAATTTGTAGTATCCGTTATTTAAAGCACGTCCACGTTGTTTTCAGCGCGCTGCGACGTATAGTTTTGGAGTTATAAAATTTTAAAGGTACATTTCATAGTCAAATTTCGGTTTTTCAGCCCTACTGAAAACTTTTGTTCGACAACCGTGTGTGCTTTGTTCGTAGATATTGTGCGCCTATACGAGACCTATCCGCTGACACCCCGTTTGCACCCCTAACACCAAAGGAAGGCAAAAAATTTGCAAAACATACGTTTTTCTTATACCGAACCGAGGTATAAAGGTGGGTCACGGTTTTCATACAAAGTATACATTTTCACATCTGAAAACTGAAATATTGACAACTTTTGCGCTTCTATAAAATTCTATTTGCACGATTCTATTTATTTACGTTGAAAGAAGCGATAAAAAGCGTACATTTACATTTATTTTTGACATTTTTTACATATTTTGGACTTTTTCATACAAAATTATATCGAAAAATTTCTAAGTCTTTTTTCGGTTAACAGATTTTCAAATTTTTTGTTTCTAATTTGTAGTATCCGTTATTTAAAGCACGTCCACGTTGTTTTCAGCGCGCTGCGACGTATAGTTTTGGAGTTATAAAATTTTAAAGGTACATTTCATAGTCAAATTTCGGTTTTTCAGCCCTACTGAAAACTTTTGTTCGACAACCGTGTGTGCTTTGTTCGTAGATATTGTGCGCCTATACGAGACCTATCCGCTGACACCCCGTTTGCACCCCTAACACCAAAGGAAGGCAAAAAATTTGCAAAACATACGTTTTTCTTATACCGAACCGAGGTATAAAGGTGGGTCACGGTTTTCATACAAAGTATACATTTTCACATCTGAAAACTGAAATATTGACAACTTTTGCGCTTCTATAAAATTCTATTTGCACGATTCTATTTATTTACGTTGAAAGAAGCGATAAAAAGCGTACATTTACATTTATTTTTGACATTTTTTACATATTTTGGACTTTTTCATACAAAATTATATCGAAAAATTTCTAAGTCTTTTTTCGGTTAACAGATTTTCAAAATTTTTTGTTTCTAATTTGTAGTATCCGTTATTTAAAGCACGTCCACGTTGTTTTCAGCGCGCTGCGACGTATAGTTTTGGAGTTATAAAATTTTAAAGGTACATTTCATAGTCAAATTTCGGTTTTTCAGCCCTACTGAAAACTTTTGTTCGACAACCGTGTGTGCTTTGTTCGTAGATATTGTGCGCCTATACGAGACCTATCCGCTGACACCCCGTTTGCACCCCTAACACCAAAGGAAGGCAAAAAATTTGCAAAACATACGTTTTTCTTATACCGAACCGAGGTATAAAGGTGGGTCACGGTTTTCATACAAAGTATACATTTTCACATCTGAAAACTGAAATATTGACAACTTTTGCGCTTCTATAAAATTCTATTTGCACGATTCTATTTATTTACGTTGAAAGAAGCGATAAAAAGCGTACATTTACATTTATTTTTGACATTTTTTACATATTTTGGACTTTTTCATACAAAATTATATCGAAAAATTTCTAAGTCTTTTTTCGGTTAACAGATTTTCAAAATTTTTTGTTTCTAATTTGTAGTATCCGTTATTTAAAGCACGTCCACGTTGTTTTCAGCGCGCTGCGACGTATAGTTTTGGAGTTATAAAATTTTAAAGGTACATTTCATAGTCAAATTTCGGTTTTTCAGCCCTACTGAAAACTTTTGTTCGACAACCGTGTGTGCTTTGTTCGTAGATATTGTGCGCCTATACGAGACCTATCCGCTGACACCCCGTTTGCACCCCTAACACCAAAGGAAGGCAAAAAATTTGCAAAACATACGTTTTTCTTATACCGAACCGAGGTATAAAGGTGGGTCACGGTTTTCATACAAAGTATACATTTTCACATCTGAAAACTGAAATATTGACAACTTTTGCGCTTCTATAAAATTCTATTTGCACGATTCTATTTATTTACGTTGAAAGAAGCGATAAAAAGCGTACATTTACATTTATTTTTGACATTTTTTACATATTTTGGACTTTTTCATACAAAATTATATCGAAAAATTTCTAAGTCTTTTTTCGGTTAACAGATTTTCAAAATTTTTTGTTTCTAATTTGTAGTATCCGTTATTTAAAGCACGTCCACGTTGTTTTCAGCGCGCTGCGACGTATAGTTTTGGAGTTATAAAATTTTAAAGGTACATTTCATAGTCAAATTTCGGTTTTTCAGCCCTACTGAAAACTTTTGTTCGACAACCGTGTGTGCTTTGTTCGTAGATATTGTGCGCCTATACGAGACCTATCCGCTGACACCCCGTTTGCACCCCTAACACCAAAGGAAGGCAAAAAATTTGCAAAACATACGTTTTTCTTATACCGAACCGAGGTATAAAGGTGGGTCACGGTTTTCATACAAAGTATACATTTTCACATCTGAAAACTGAAATATTGACAACTTTTGCGCTTCTATAAAATTCTATTTGCACGATTCTATTTATTTACGTTGAAAGAAGCGATAAAAAGCGTACATTTACATTTATTTTTGACATTTTTTACATATTTTGGACTTTTTCATACAAAATTATATCGAAAAATTTCTAAGTCTTTTTTCGGTTAACAGATTTTCAAAATTTTTTGTTTCTAATTTGTAGTATCCGTTATTTAAAGCACGTCCACGTTGTTTTCAGCGCGCTGCGACGTATAGTTTTGGAGTTATAAAATTTTAAAGGTACATTTCATAGTCAAATTTCGGTTTTCAGCCCTACTGAAAACTTTTGTTCGACAACCGTGTGTGCTTTGTTCGTAGATATTGTGCGCCTATACGAGACCTATCCGCTGACACCCCGTTTGCACCCCTAACACCAAAGGAAGGCAAAAAATTTGCAAAACATACGTTTTTCTTATACCGAACCGAGGTATAAAGGTGGGTCACGGTTTTCATACAAAGTATACATTTTCACATCTGAAAACTGAAATATTGACAACTTTTGCGCTTCTATAAAATTCTATTTGCACGATTCTATTTATTTACGTTGAAAGAAGCGATAAAAAGCGTACATTTACATTTATTTTTGACATTTTTTACATATTTTGGACTTTTTCATACAAAATTATATCGAAAAATTTCTAAGTCTTTTTTCGGTTAACAGATTTTCAAAATTTTTTGTTTCTAATTTGTAGTATCCGTTATTTAAAGCACGTCCACGTTGTTTTCAGCGCGCTGCGACGTATAGTTTTGGAGTTATAAAATTTTAAAGGTACATTTCATAGTCAAATTTCGGTTTTTCAGCCCTACTGAAAACTTTTGTTCGACAACCGTGTGTGCTTTGTTCGTAGATATTGTGCGCCTATACGAGACCTATCCGCTGACACCCCGTTTGCACCCCTAACACCAAAGGAAGGCAAAAAATTTGCAAAACATACGTTTTTCTTATACCGAACCGAGGTATAAAGGTGGGTCACGGTTTTCATACAAAGTATACATTTTCACATCTGAAAACTGAAATATTGACATCTTTTGCGCTTCTATAAAATTCTATTTGCACGATTCTATTTATTTACGTTGAAAGAAGCGATAAAAAGCGTACATTTACATTTATTTTTGACATTTTTTACATATTTGGACTTTTTCATACAAAATTATATCGAAAAATTTCTAAGTCTTTTTTCGGTTAACAGATTTTCAAAATTTTTTGTTTCTAATTTGTAGTATCCGTTATTTAAAGCACGTCCACGTTGTTTTCAGCGCGCTGCGACGTATAGTTTTGGAGTTATAAAATTTTAAAGGTACATTTCATAGTCAAATTTCGGTTTTTCAGCCCTACTGAAAACTTTTGTTCGACAACCGTGTGTGCTTTGTTCGTAGATATTGTGCGCCTATACGAGACCTATCCGCTGACACCCCGTTTGCACCCCTAACACCAAAGGAAGGCAAAAAATTTGCAAAACATACGTTTTTCTTATACCGAACCGAGGTATAAAGGTGGGTCACGGTTTTCATACAAAGTATACATTTTCACATCTGAAAACTGAAATATTGACAACTTTTGCGCTTCTATAAAATTCTATTTGCACGATTCTATTTATTTACGTTGAAAGAAGCGATAAAAAAGCGTACATTTACATTTATTTTTGACATTTTTTACATATTTTGGACTTTTTCATACAAAATTATATCGAAAAATTTCTAAGTCTTTTTTCGGTTAACAGATTTTCAAAATTTTTTGTTTCTAATTTGTAGTATCCGTTATTTAAAGCACGTCCACGTTGTTTTCAGCGCGCTGCGACGTATAGTTTTGGAGTTATAAAATTTTAAAGGTACATTTCATAGTCAAATTTCGGTTTTTCAGCCCTACTGAAAACTTTTGTTCGACAACCGTGTGTGCTTTGTTCGTAGATATTGTGCGCCTATACGAGACCTATCCGCTGACACCCCCGTTTGCACCCTAACACCAAAGGAAGGCAAAAAATTTGCAAAACATACGTTTTTCTTATACCGAACCGAGGTATAAAGGTGGGTCACGGTTTTCATACAAAGTATACATTTTCACATCTGAAAACTGAAATATTGACAACTTTTGCGCTTCTATAAAATTCTATTTGCACGATTCTATTTATTTACGTTGAAAGAAGCGATAAAAAGCGTACATTTACATTTATTTTTGACATTTTTTACATATTTTGGACTTTTTCATACAAAATTATATCGAAAAATTTCTAAGTCTTTTTTCGGTTAACAGATTTCAAAATTTTTTGTTTCTAATTTGTAGTATCCGTTATTTAAAGCACGTCCACGTTGTTTTCAGCGCGCTGCGACGTATAGTTTTGGAGTTATAAATTTTAAAGGTACATTTCATAGTCAAATTTCGGTTTTTCAGCCCTACTGAAAACTTTTGTTCGACAACCGTGTGTGCTTTGTTCGTAGATATTGTGCGCCTATACGAGACCTATCCGCTGACACCCCGTTTGCACCCCTAACACCAAAGGAAGGCAAAAAATTTGCAAAACATACGTTTTTCTTATACCGAACCGAGGTATAAAGGTGGGTCACGGTTTTCATACAAAGTATACATTTTCACATCTGAAAACTGAAATATTGACAACTTTTGCGCTTCTATAAAATTCTATTTGCACGATTCTATTTATTTACGTTGAAAGAAGCGATAAAAAGCGTACATTTACATTTATTTTTGACATTTTTTACATATTTTGGACTTTTTCATACAAAATTATATCGAAAAATTTCTAAGTCTTTTTTCGGTTAACAGATTTTCAAAATTTTTTGTTTCTAATTTGTAGTATCCGTTATTTAAAGCACGTCCACGTTGTTTTCAGCGCGCTGCGACGTATAGTTTTGGAGTTATAAAATTTTAAAGGTACATTTCATAGTCAAATTTCGGTTTTTCAGCCCTACTGAAAACTTTTGTTCGACAACCGTGTGTGCTTTGTTCGTAGATATTGTGCGCCTATACGAGACCTATCCGCTGACACCCCGTTTGCACCCCTAACACCAAAGGAAGGCAAAAAATTTGCAAAACATACGTTTTTCTTATACCGAACCGAGGTATAAAGGTGGGTCACGGTTTTCATACAAAGTATACATTTTCACATCTGAAAACTGAAATATTGACAACTTTTGCGCTTCTATAAAATTCTATTTGCACGATTCTATTTATTTACGTTGAAAGAAGCGATAAAAAGCGTACATTTACATTTATTTTTGACATTTTTTACATATTTTGGACTTTTTCATACAAAATTATATCGAAAAATTTCTAAGTCTTTTTTCGGTTAACAGATTTTCAAAATTTTTTGTTTCTAATTTGTAGTATCCGTTATTTAAAGCACGTCCACGTTGTTTTCAGCGCGCTGCGACGTATAGTTTTGGAGTTATAAAATTTTAAAGGTACATTTCATAGTCAAATTTCGGTTTTTCAGCCCTACTGAAAAACTTTTGTTCGACAACCGTGTGTGCTTTGTTCGTAGATATTGTGCGCCTATACGAGACCTATCCGCTGACACCCCGTTTGCACCCCTAACACCAAAGGAAGGCAAAAAATTTGCAAAACATACGTTTTTCTTATACCGAACCGAGGTATAAAGGTGGGTCACGGTTTTCATACAAAGTATACATTTTCACATCTGAAAACTGAAATATTGACAACTTTTGCGCTTCTATAAAATTCTATTTGCACGATTCTATTTATTTACGTTGAAAGAAGCGATAAAAAGCGTACATTTACATTTATTTTTGACATTTTTTACATATTTTGGACTTTTTCATACAAAATTATATCGAAAAATTTCTAAGTCTTTTTTCGGTTAACAGATTTTCAAAATTTTTTGTTTCTAATTTGTAGTATCCGTTATTTAAAGCACGTCCACGTTGTTTTCAGCGCGCTGCGACGTATAGTTTTGGAGTTATAAAATTTTAAAGGTACATTTCATAGTCAAATTTCGGTTTTTCAGCCCTACTGAAAACTTTTGTTCGACAACCGTGTGTGCTTTGTTCGTAGATATTGTGCGCCTATACGAGACCTATCCGCTGACACCCCGTTTGCACCCCTAACACCAAAGGAAGGCAAAAAATTTGCAAAACATACGTTTTTCTTATACCGAACCGAGGTATAAAGGTGGGTCACGGTTTTCATACAAAGTATACATTTTCACATCTGAAAACTGAAATATTGACAACTTTTGCGCTTCTATAAAATTCTATTTGCACGATTCTATTTATTTACGTTGAAAGAAGCGATAAAAAGCGTACATTTACATTTATTTTTGACATTTTTTACATATTTTGGACTTTTTCATACAAAATTATATCGAAAAATTTCTAAGTCTTTTTTCGGTTAACAGATTTTCAAAATTTTTTGTTTCTAATTTGTAGTATCCGTTATTTAAAGCACGTCCACGTTGTTTTCAGCGCGCTGCGACGTATAGTTTTGGAGTTATAAAATTTTAAAGGTACATTTCATAGTCAAATTTCGGTTTTTCAGCCCTACTGAAAACTTTTGTTCGACAACCGTGTGTGCTTTGTTCGTAGATATTGTGCGCCTATACGAGACCTATCCGCTGACACCCCGTTTGCACCCTAACACCAAAGGAAGGCAAAAAATTTGCAAAACATACGTTTTTCTTATACCGAACCGAGGTATAAAGGTGGGTCACGGTTTTCATACAAAGTATACATTTTCACATCTGAAAACTGAAATATTGACAACTTTTGCGCTTCTATAAAATTCTATTTGCACGATTCTATTTATTTACGTTGAAAGAAGCGATAAAAAGCGTACATTTACATTTATTTTTGACATTTTTTACATATTTTGGACTTTTTCATACAAAATTATATCGAAAAATTTCTAAGTCTTTTTTCGGTTAACAGATTTTCAAAATTTTTTGTTTCTAATTTGTAGTATCCGTTATTTAAAGCACGTCCACGTTGTTTTCAGCGCGCTGCGACGTATAGTTTTGGAGTTATAAAATTTTAAAGGTACATTTCATAGTCAAATTTCGGTTTTTCAGCCCTACTGAAAACTTTTGTTCGACAACCGTGTGTGCTTTGTTCGTAGATATTGTGCGCCTATACGAGACCTATCCGCTGACACCCCGTTTGCACCCCTAACACCAAAGGAAGGCAAAAAATTTGCAAAACATACGTTTTTCTTATACCGAACCGAGGTATAAAGGTGGGTCACGGTTTTCATACAAAGTATACATTTTCACATCTGAAAACTGAAATATTGACAACTTTTGCGCTTCTATAAAATTCTATTTGCACGATTCTATTTATTTACGTTGAAAGAAGCGATAAAAAGCGTACATTTACATTTATTTTTGACATTTTTTACATATTTTGGACTTTTTCATACAAAATTATATCGAAAAATTTCTAAGTCTTTTTTCGGTTAACAGATTTTCAAAATTTTTTGTTTCTAATTTGTAGTATCCGTTATTTAAAGCACGTCCACGTTGTTTTCAGCGCGCTGCGACGTATAGTTTTGGAGTTATAAAATTTTAAAGGTACATTTCATAGTCAAATTTCGGTTTTTCAGCCCTACTGAAAACTTTTGTTCGACAACCGTGTGTGCTTTGTTCGTAGATATTGTGCGCCTATACGAGACCTATCCGCTGACACCCCGTTTGCACCCCTAACACCAAAGGAAGGCAAAAAATTTGCAAAACATACGTTTTTCTTATACCGAACCGAGGTATAAAGGTGGGTCACGGTTTTCATACAAAGTATACATTTTCACATCTGAAAACTGAAATATTGACAACTTTTGCGCTTCTATAAAATTCTATTTGCACGATTCTATTTATTTACGTTGAAAGAAGCGATAAAAAGCGTACATTTACATTTATTTTTGACATTTTTTACATATTTTGGACTTTTTCATACAAAATTATATCGAAAAATTTCTAAGTCTTTTTTCGGTTAACAGATTTTCAAAATTTTTTGTTTCTAATTTGTAGTATCCGTTATTTAAAGCACGTCCACGTTGTTTTCAGCGCGCTGCGACGTATAGTTTTGGAGTTATAAAATTTTAAAGGTACATTTCATAGTCAAATTTCGGTTTTTCAGCCCTACTGAAAACTTTTGTTCGACAACCGTGTGTGCTTTGTTCGTAGATATTGTGCGCCTATACGAGACCTATCCGCTGACACCCCGTTTGCACCCCTAACACCAAAGGAAGGCAAAAAATTTGCAAAACATACGTTTTTCTTATACCGAACCGAGGTATAAAGGTGGGTCACGGTTTTCATACAAAGTATACATTTTCACATCTGAAAACTGAAATATTGACAACTTTTGCGCTTCTATAAAATTCTATTTGCACGATTCTATTTATTTACGTTGAAAGAAGCGATAAAAAGCGTACATTTACATTTATTTTTGACATTTTTTACATATTTTGGACTTTTTCATACAAAATTATATCGAAAAATTTCTAAGTCTTTTTTCGGTTAACAGATTTTCAAAATTTTTTGTTTCTAATTTGTAGTATCCGTTATTTAAAGCACGTCCACGTTGTTTTCAGCGCGCTGCGACGTATAGTTTTGGAGTTATAAAATTTTAAAGGTACATTCATAGTCAAATTTCGGTTTTTCAGCCCTACTGAAAACTTTTGTTCGACAACCGTGTGTGCTTTGTTCGTAGATATTGTGCGCCTATACGAGACCTATCCGCTGACACCCCGTTTGCACCCCTAACACCAAAGGAAGGCAAAAAATTTGCAAAACATACGTTTTTCTTATACCGAACCGAGGTATAAAGGTGGGTCACGGTTTTCATACAAAGTATACATTTTCACATCTGAAAACTGAAATATTG